>OMKX01090164.1:0-11300 GCA_900302425.1 Brosme brosme
AGCGAACCTGGCGTTGATAATGTTGCATTCTGGGTAATATACTTGAGGTTTTCATGCTGCTGAAGTATTCATTATATCTGCTGTTATCAGGAGGAATGTTGAAGCGCAATACGACGCACATCTCAGGGAGGAAGGCATGTTGGGACCAGCCCACTGGCAGCACGCGCTTTCAGGGAAACCCAAGGTTTCAGAGCCTTCAGACACGCACACACACACAGGACACACACAGGCGCACTTCAGACACACAGGCGCACACACACACATAGGCGCACACACACACACAGGCGCACACACACACACAGGCGCACACACACACAAACACACACAAACACACACACACGCCCACACACAAACACTCACACACACACACACGCACGCACACACACACACACACACACAGGCACGCATAAATGCACACACACACACACATACACAAGCATGTGTACGCACATACACACACACACATATTCATTCATATAAGTCAATATAATCATCATATCATCATATAATATCACATAAGATCATGTAACATCCTATAACATATCAAATTCATCATATTCCCAGATGTCTAGGATGAATAAAGTAGCATGGTAACTTCTATATCTTATCTACATTATTATTGTGTGGAAGCGGGAGGCTGATGTGTCCATATGCTCCATCAGGTGTGGGGTGATGAACAGTCGGACTTTGTGTGCAACACCAACCAGCCTGGGTGTAAGAACGTCTGCTACGACCACGCCTTCCCCATATCACACGTCCGCTTCTGGGTGCTGCAGATCATCTCGGTGGCCACGCCCACCCTGGTCTACCTGGGCCATGTTCTTCACGTCATCCACAGGGAACGCAAGGTGAGTCACAGGAGCAGCAATCCTTCCTTCTAGTTGAACTCACTATAGTTCCCCCGATATGAGGCACTTCAGGGTTAGGTTCCCACCACCTCATTTTGTTTAACTACAGTAAAGAAAGAAACCAAGCGTTCTAGAAATCCCTTCACAAGGGAATTCTACAACGCCAGACAGAACAATGCTGAACAAACAGCTAGACATGTTGCACAGAATACGTTTACCAGAAGGACTAACAATGTGCAAAAGCACAAGATTATGATTGAAAGAGAAATGCAACAAACTCACTGTACCTTAAGCCTTGATAGGAAGTTTGTTAAACAGGATAAATAGACCTGAACGAGTTTAGAATGTATTTCTCTTTATATAATTGTACTTTTGCACATCATTAGTTCTCCTGTGGAACTTCATCTGTGCAACATGTTCCAGCTGTGTGTTGAGGCACACAAGGCATACCTTGTGTTTGTTTAGGAACTTAAAGCCTCGTGAAACAGTTGCTGAGCATTTTCGATTCTCCCCTCCACCTCCCGGGAAAGAAAGCAAGAAAGGGACACATGATACAGTAGAGCATCTTCATCTAACAAAAACACCAGATACAGTAGAGCATCTTCATCTAACAAAAACACCAGATACAGTAGAGCATCTTCATCTAACAAAAACACCAGATACAGTAGAGCATCTTCATCTAACAAAAACACCAGATACAGTAGAGCATCTTCATCTAACAAAAACACAAGATACAGTAGAGCATCTTCATCTAACAAAAACACCAGATACAGTAGAGCATCTTCATCTAACAAAAACACCAGATACAGTAGAGCATCTTCATCTAACAAAAACACAAGATACAGTAGAGCATCTTCATCTAACAAAAACACCAGATACAGTAGAGCATCTTCATCTAACAAAAACACCAGATACAGCAGAGCATCTTCATCTAACAAAAACACAAGATACAGTAGAGCATCTTCATCTAACAAAGAAACATGGATGGAAGAAATGGAATATAATGATTCTCTGTTAACATTCCACAGGTGAGACAGAAGATCCAGAAGCAGGCGGAACTGGATGAGGAAGCCAACCTGTTCCTGAGGAAAGGTTACAAGGTCCCCAAGTACAGCCACAGCAACGGCAAGATCAACCTGCGTGGAAGTATTCTCCTCAGCTACGTCTTCAACCTGGTGGCCAAGATCCTTCTGGAGCTGGGCTTCATCCTGGGCCAGTACTTCCTGTATGGCTTCACGCTCCAGGCCCGCTACATCTGCAGCATGTCTCCCTGCCCACACAAGGTGGACTGCTACCTCTCCAGACCCACGGAGAAGTCCATGTTCATCTGGTTCATGCTGGTGGTGGCGTGCGTCTCTCTCTTCCTCAGCATCGTGGAGCTGCTCCATTTGTGCGTGAAAGCGACGGGTGAGTGCATGGCTCGGAGACAGGACTACACCGTCACCCCCGTCACCCCCCCGCTCGTGGAGAGGAAGGCTTTCAAGAACCGAGAGCAGATGTTCCAGGACCATTACAACCTGGAGCGCCAGGAGTGCAGGGGGCCCGGGGCCAGCAGGGCCCAGGGGGCCGTGGGGGCCGGGCTGAACGGCGTGGCTAAAGGTTCCTGGTCTGAGGACAGCATCACAGGGGAAGTTCACATTTAGAGCTTGTTGAGGTCAATGAATGACAGCACTGTTTGCTGAGGTCATTTTACGGTCATTTTCATGCTAAATCTTTATTTCGGCCCCTACTCGTATTGTCAGATTACCCTTTTAGTCTCAGGATTGCTGTTTGGACAGAGAGCTGATGATACCTAATCTGGTAACTGATTGATTAATGCTTATATTTTGTCAGATGTTGGCACGGTATTGGCCAGGTATCAAAATATATAAGTCAATGTTCTGCATGTCTGTGTGTACGTCAGCTTCAACCAGTAGCTAGTGCATTGATGACATTTCAATATCATGTCGATTTTACTGACTTTTGATTTTCATATCTGTAGTCTGTACACATTACAGAAATAAATGTGATTTATTGGTTTCTTTTGCCTATTATTTATATTCTCTTCTATGGTCAAATGCTGACATTGTTATCCTTTAAGTTGCTAGCGGTGCCCATGTGAGCATGTTAGGGTTGGACCTTGGTATGGGGCTGTTAAAGCTAACATCTCCATATGTGGGAGATATATACATAGAACAAATGGAAAGGACCTTTAAATAAAACCTCGCACAAATATATTGTACTTAGTTTGAAAAAATGCATTGATAAAGGCATGTTTGATTCAAAGTCTCATAACTCAGTTCAAGACCACTTACACCATTTAGTACCTGGAAATGTAATGACATCCAGTGAAATGGCCAAATAATCATGCTTTATGCTATGATAATTTAAGAATAGTACGTATTCAACTGGATTTAGTAATGTTTACAATCAGATAAATATGAAGCAGAGAGTAAACGTGTGGGCGTCTGAGCGGTTAAAGTGAGCGTTCTGTTAGAATTAACACCTGTCAATAATTACTGTCCTGTCTTCTCGTTCTTCTCGGAGTTTGCCTCTGATTTGCTGAGTTGCTCAATGTGACCAGCTGACTGGCACCCAGATGTGTTGCAACGCACTCCCCCCGCTCTCCTCAACCACTCCAAGGTCCAACTCAGTTAGCCTTTGGTTCCTGGCGCAGTGCTGCCAGTCTTGTTCCACTGGTGTACCGGTAAGACAATTCTTCTGCTCTTCCATTCACTAATCCAATGATAGGCTTTCATCAAATATGTAGAAGAAATAACAACATTGACATGATTTCTTCTTCAGTTTGGATTATTTAATTAATGTTAAAAAGCTGATATTACCATCAAACTACCTGATATTTATGTCATCAAATTGTTTGTTGTTTTTTCATATTATATAGATTTATATAGATATATATCTATATCGATATATATAGATATAGATATATTCAACCTATAAATCGAATCATGAGTAGCTATAACGATTCGTGTTATTCACTACCAATGAATGATAGAGGACATTGGCTGTGGTTAATAATGTATGTAATAGTTGGCTTGCTGCCACTATTTCATGGAGGGTATAAAGTTATTCGTTTTGAGGGCAATCTGAACTGAATAATGTATTTAAGTACCAATTTTATTTAAAAGTAAAAAGGTAAAAGAAAAAGATAAAAAGTTATGGACTGAATCGGAATGACAGGTAAAAACATGTTACGTGAACAATTAATCGCTTGTTGTTTAGCCTCTTCTATAACATGTCAAAATAAAAGTACTTAAGGCAGACGGTTCTTTTGTTGACTTTCGATACTTTAACAGGTGTGATCTCCTGCTATCCCTCGAACAGAGAGCAGTAAGGACATCTCCTACAACATGGGTGACTGGGGCTTTCTGTCGTCCCTGCTGGACAAGGTGCAGTCCCACTCCACCGTCATCGGGAAGATCTGGATGAGCGTGCTCTTCCTGTTCCGCATCATGGTGCTGGGGGCCGGGGCGGAGAGCGTGTGGGGGGACGAGCAGTCGGGCTTCGTCTGCAACACGCAGCAGCCCGGTTGTGAGAACGTGTGCTACGACTGGACCTTCCCCATCTCACACATCCGCTTCTGGGTGCTGCAGATCATCTTCGTGTCCACGCCCACGCTCATCTACCTGGGCCACGCCATGCACGTCATCCACACCGAGAACAAGCTGCGGGAGCAGCTGGCCGGCCCCGGGGGCAGCGACATACACAAGATCCCCAAGTACACCAACGAGAAGGGCAAGGTGAAGATCAAGGGGAACCTTCTGGGGAGCTACCTGGCCCAGCTGGTCGCCAAGATCCTCATCGAATCGGCCTTCATCCTGGGCCAGTACTATCTGTACGGCTTCATCATGGTGCCCATGTTCCCCTGCTCCAGGAAGCCCTGTCCCTTCACCGTGGAGTGCTACATGTCCCGGCCCACCGAGAAGACCATCTTCATCATCTTCATGCTGGTGGTGGCCTGCGTGTCCCTGCTGCTGAACGTGGTGGAGGTGTTCTACCTGCTGCTCAGCAGGATGAGGTGTGGTTCCAGGCAACGGTCGCACAGGATCACTTCCCCTCAACACCCGGCTCAACTCTCAGGCGCCACGTGGCCCACCACAGAGGACGCCCTGCGGCACAACAAGATGAACATGGACTTTGAGGGGGGCCAGAGCACTGGTGGAAGCCTCAGTGGGGCCAAGGAGGAGAAGCAGCTTCTGAGTGGTCACTAGGTCACAGAGCAGCATTTCTTTGTCAAATTGTATTTATTTAGTGTGCATCTCTAATGTTGAAGTGGCCTTCTCTTATTCACAGCAAACATTAGGACAGAATGTAACGTGTTTTCAAGCACATTGGTAAAATGTTAGATTGTGGTTTTGAACGGTGTTGAGATGTTGGGACATGAAATGTTTTGCTAGGTTGCTATACCAGTATTTTCTACTGGTGCAATATGGGGATTTGAATGTAGCTATATATGTACAGTATATGTATATGTATGTGTATAGCTTAGGTATGGTTGATATATTATTTAAACTAATCCAACGTTTATGTGATGGAACCTTTAAATTTAGATATTACATTTTTGAATGCAATAACTTATTTTCTTATAAGGCCTTTTTTATGATTTCTTTATGGAACATTTAATGATGACACTATCTCTTTGTATTGTAAAATCCTGATATGGCTTTAAATAAATAAAGTTTCCTGGGGAAAAAGTTTCTGAATTCTATGTTTTTTAAATAATCAAACCGATGTGTGGTAGTTGATAAACCACAGTTTAGAAAAACAGAACTACAGGTAGTTTGATATAGTGTTATTCCACGAAATCGGTATATGTGACTAATCATTAGTCAGACAGGAAAATGGGAACAAACATAATATGAAGGTAGTAAGCAGTAGGCCTACTTTATTGATCCCACGGATACATTTATTTCACAAGCAACACAATCCAATGATGAAATATAGGAAATAAGGACTACAAATAAATAAATGATAAAGAGAGAGAGAGAATACTTACACTCTACATTAAAACAAATAAATAAATATTGAATACATGTCTAATGTTAGCAGATTTTCATTTTTCCACATTTACCTAGAAATTACAATGTGATCAATATTTATTTCATAACACATCAACTGAACAATTCACAATTTTTATGACCAATCAAATATTCTACTAACCAGTAATTTACCAAAGGACGCACCCTATCATTTTCTCCGTCAATCATTAACCCTCACAATCATCAGGGCTGAGCCCTCAAATATATTTGCCCCAGATTTATCATTTCTAGATCCCATGACAACGTGACAGCATTGTGAAATTCTAAAATCTAAAGTTCAGTGTGCCCTGGCTGTGGCACGCGCGCACACAGTGTCCTCTCGCTTCACGGCCAGGAACCTGCTGCTGTTTCTCCAGAGGACTTCGCAAAAGAAGGTTAGTGTTTTTCTTTTATTTGCTCTCTTGTACAAGTGCAATTACAAAATTTGTATTTATTGAAATATGTTTGGAAGCAAAATGTTTCAAGTTGAATTATTGCCTAAGGTAATCATTTTCGCTAAAAGCTTCAGAATATTTTTGTTTTGCCTTTTGACATATGCTATTATAACACAGCATCCTCGTGTATCCCGAGCAGTTGAACACACATTTATATTGTTTATCAGTATGATCAAAGGTAACCCAACCCTGTATTGGTGTTTTAGGTGTATAGGGTGTTAGCGTTTTGTGATTCATGTTGCTTGGTAACTCAATTAGTAAAAATACATAACTAGGGTTTTTATGAATTGTCATTTTTGAAAATGTCTAAGATAAGATATTAATCTTAATTAAAGGGAATTCTGCTGATGGAATTGCTTCTGACTTTTGTTATTAGCTTCCTGTAATTAACCCTATGGGCAAAGTGTATCATTTAATTTCTATTCAGTAGTAAGCACAATATCTTTTAATTTTAACTGACTGAGTGTGTTACATTTTATCATCATTTAAAAGTAATTTTGATGAAAATAAACTAAATTTAAACATAATGTAGGCCTATTTTATTGGTGGAGTTCTATGTGATTGTTTGTCCAGTCAAGCACAACAGAGCATCACCATCGTTTTGTTTTATCCCAACACCACTAATTGATGAATGGATGAATGATGTTTCAGAGAGCATGGGCGAGTGGAGCTTCCTAGCGTCTCTCCTGGACAAGGTCCAGTCCCACTCCACGGTCATCGGGAAGGTCTGGCTCACCGTTCTCTTTATCTTCCGGATCATGGTCCTGGGCGCTGGAGCAGAGAAGGTCCATGTTGTTTCAACTTATTTAGAATATCTTCATTGTAAATGCAGTGACAGCTTGCCTGTGAGACTGTGGGTTCACATTCAAACCATCTGTCTAATCCCAGGTGTGGGGCGACGAGCAGTCCAACATGATCTGCAACACCAAGCAGCCAGGTTGCAAGAACGTGTGCTACGACCAGGCCTTCCCCATCTCCCACATCCGCTTCTGGGTGCTCCAGATCATTTTTGTGTCGACGCCCACGCTGGTGTACCTCGCTCACGTCCTCCATGTCATCCACAAGGAGAACAAGCTGAGGGAGCGCATGCAGACGGGCGGCGAGCTGACCAAGCCCCCAAAGTACTCGGACCACAAAGGTCACGTCAAGATTAAAGGCGACCTTCTGGGCAGCTACATGACCACCATCTTTTTCCGGATCGTTCTAGAGGTGGCGTTCATAGTAGGGCAGTACTATCTGTACGGCTTCATCATGGACCCCAGAGTGGTGTGCTCCAGAGCCCCCTGTCCCTTCACCGTGGAGTGCTACATGTCCCGGCCCACCGAGAAGACCATCTTCATCATCTTCATGCTGGTGGTGTCCTGCGTGTCCCTGCTGCTCAACGTGGTGGAGGTGTTCTACCTGCTGTGCTCCCGCTGCCGCTCCAGGAGCTCCAGGAGCTCCAGGAGCGAGCACGTGGCCCCGTTCACCATGCCCAGCCACTTCCCTCTCCTGGAGAAGAAGTAGGGCCCTTCAGACCAGCAGGGGACCACCACGGCCTTCTGATGAGCCTGTATGGATCATGGAGGGACACGCTCCACATGCTCCGGATCCTCACTGTGAGGGTCGTAGAGTTATTTATACTCACATTAAGCACACACATCTTGAGAACACTGTACGTTTATACTACATGGAAACTCTGATGGGACCACCGTCCAAAATGTGACTTGGTTTTATATAAGGGAAAAATCTGAATGTCTTATGGCCGCACATTTTGTGGCAAGAAATAAAATGCAAAACCACAAAAATGAAAAAAATATTTTTAAGGATGTTATATGTCTAGTATACTAATATGTATTACTATAAGTTCTATGTATAATTACTATAACTAAATGCTCAATATTATTTTTAAATAATAATATTCATGTATGAAGCACTTTAGTTTTCCGGGACCTATAGATGCTGCCACTGATGAAGGATCTTTACATTTACATTTTTACATTTACATTTAGGGCATTTAGCAAAAGCGACTTACAACGGTTCATATACACATTCACACACCGATTTGTGGAGTCAACCATGCAATGCTGCTGTCGGGAGCAATTAGGATTAGATGTCTTGCTCAGGGACACCTCAACACTCAGCTAGGAGGAGCCGGGGTTCGAACTAGCAACCTCCCGGTCACGAGTCAACCCGCTCTACCTCCTGAGCTAAGGCGACCTTACTTCTTTATGGTGCGACTATCAAGTATGATGCAAGATCTCTATCCATCCTATTTATTACGAAATATTTTCCAGTAGTTCTTATTCCAGATGAGTTTTCTGTGTAAGGCCTTCATGGGCCTCTAGAGGGGGTCCGTGAGGGAATGAGGGAAAGTAAACGTTCATGCACATTCTTTGGGTCTCGTCTCTTCTGCGTTGTGGAAACATTTCTGTTTCCTGTTCCATGACGTGACCAAACAACTTTAACATCAAATGTTATGTGTTGTTTTCAACTTATTAGTAAGGTTCATTATTAAGGACAAAAATATTTCTTTGTGTTTTATCTTTGCTAATGACAGCAAAATATGATATATTTAAGGAAATGCACACTTTTGAAATGTTGAACAACAAAAATCGAAATAAAACAATACAATTGAGTGAAACAGTTTGTATTGTTTTTTATCTTTTCTTTATTACATCTCACCACGTAGTTTCATCAAATAACGCAACAGCAGTCAGCAGATAGACCGCGCTGAATAGCAACGCATCGTTCCCCTGTCTGTCCAACAGTGTGGTCAAGCAGATGACAGCGGACACTGTTTCACAAGTGTTTCCTGACTCCTGAAGTAGAAGGCATACGAGCGATATATAACAATGCACAATAGTTATTTAAGTGTAGTACAAATAGGTTCAAACGTATCAACTGCTCATATCTCACATCAATAAACAGTTTGAACCTTCCTTAGTTAAGTGACAAGTTAAGTTTATAGGTTTGAGTCTCAAACCTACAAAGAGAAGTGTAAAAAGAGAGATAGATCTGTGGGTCCACCTTGTAGTTGAAGAACCCTGACATACGCCCCACACAACACCCGGCGCCGCACACAACCAGTGGTCCACTTCCAAGCTCAATCATTCACACTTTCTATTTCAGCTATTTGAAGTATTGTCTACAAGTAACCTTTTTGGTTTTTCAAAAACGATGGACATAATTACCCTTACAATGTCAATTTGAAATGATGATTGAATGATTTTCCAATTGTAAGTATATAATGTAGTTCCCCTCCATGGGACCTAGCACATTGTGGCCTCTGCCTAGGGCTGATGTTTCAGTGGCCCCAGGTTGTATATCTCTGTGGTGGAGGTGGAGGTACTTCCCCTTCTCTTCCTGGCTCCCAGAGACAAACACATCAGGTAGATCAGCTCTACGACGGTGAGCACCAGAGAAACCCCAGACACCACCAGCATGAACACGATGAAGATGCTTTTCTCTGTGGGCCGCGGTATGAAGCACGCCACGATCTCCCTGCAGGGGTACTCCTTATACAGGATCTTATTGGGCATGAAGATGAAGCCGTAGATGTAGTACTGGCCCACCATGAAGGCCACCTCCAGAATGATCTTCACCACCAGCTGGGTCAGGTAGCTGAACAGCAGAGAACCCTTGATCTGGACCGTGCCGTGTTCGTCCGAGTACTTTGGAGTTCTGAGCTGGCCCTTTTTGTCGAATTTCTCGCCCAGCCTCCTCCTAAGCTTGTCTTCCTTGCGGATGACCAGCAGGACATGACCCAGGTAGATGAGTGTGGGCAGGGACACGAAGAGGATCTGTAGGACCCAGAAGCGCCGGTGGGACAGGGGGAAGGAGTTGTCGTAGCAGGCGTTTTTGCAGCCAGGGGAGTTTGTATTGCAGTCCATGCTGGCCTGTTCGTCTCCCCAGACATTGTCTAAACCAGCGGCCAAGATGAAGAGCCGGAAGAGGAAGAGAACGCTCATCCAGACCTTCCCCACCACCGTGGAGTGAGACTGCACCTTCTTCAGCAAGGCGGCCAGGAAAGACCAGTCCCCCATGTTGTTCTGTGGCTGAAGAAACAAGAGGAACATTTGGAGTCATATTGGATTGGAATCCATATTGGATTACCCAACAAAAACGACATTGATAACATTTGAATGCGACAGTTCATCTGCAACAATGAGAAATGTTGAATGGAATGGACAGATTTAGTTTTAGTTCATTATGACTACAAACTAAATGTGTTATATGTTCTTCAAAATATGTGTTGAAAACTTCAACTTTATTCTGTTGTTTTAATTCCACTTCAACTAATAATCGTCAATAGTTTTACATTTATGTATGTAATGGACTTTTTACTACAAAAAAGGCATCAAATTTCGATACCATTTTAAGGTAAAGAATAGTAATACACTGAATTGTTGCCCGGTCAGATAATGACATCTTGAATATTTACATTCAAATCAAGTCCACAATGTAAAGCATTTGTATTTGTTGGGATGTTTGTATAAGCGAACACATGTTGCTTTATGTTTAAGACATATAGTAAGTAAGAGAGCATTCCTACCTCAAGGAGATCGCACTAACTTGGAACCAATTCTTATGTCACAAGTACAATCCTCCTTGTTCTCTCTTCCTATTTATGTCTCAGAGAATATGCCCCATTCTGTAGTTCCTCCCTCGATGTCGCTAACACGACAGCTCATGCTCATCGTCACGGGGATGTAAAATACACCCATTCACACTCCTCCGTCTTCTCGTTCCTCCACCCTGATGAGCATTGTTGGGGTGTTTGGGAGTATATTGAGAAATCAAGTGAAAAAGACTTCATTTCAAGGGTCAGAGTTAGGGGTAGGGTCACGTCATGTCACGCCATTTTGACTGGTCCCATGCATGCTCACACACACATCCATACACACCCACACACACCCACACACACACAACCGCACACAAACACACACACCCACACACACACACATGCATACACACACACACACACACACACACACACA
>OMKX01090166.1:0-11244 GCA_900302425.1 Brosme brosme
TTACATTGTGTTATTATGATTTTATGGCCTTGTGTAAACAACTGTGTGTAGAGATATGCAGTAACTGTGCCAAAGGGGGGTCCTAATACCATGTGCTGTGTGTGTTTGTGTGTGTGTGCATGTGCGTGTGTGTGTGTGTGCATGTGTTTGTGTGTGTGCGCGTGTGTGTGTGTGTGCGTGCGTGTGTGTTTGATTTCAGGGTGTAGCATGCACTGCCATGCTGGTGGCGGTAGTGACTAAGAAGCTGGCCTTGAACAAAGGAGAGAAGCACGTCCACTTCTTCATGCTGGATATCCAGATCTCTAAGAGGGTGAGAGCTAACGATCCGTCACCATGCCAACAAATCACTGCCAAGGCAAAACACACACACACACACACACACCCACACACAACTGAAATAGATTATTTTCTGTCTTCCAAACGCTGAACCAGAAAATGACCCAGGACAATGTGTTTCCCTCCACCAACCTGCTGTCTGGGGAGGATACTATCTCAATGTGAACTGTTGATTTTATTTACTCTCATATCCATGGACATGATGGTCTGAAAACAGCCCCACTTCCTACGGGGCTGCCCTTGAGGGTTTGTTGAAAAGAGGGAGTTACGTTCCCTCTAAACGTTTCACCGTCGACTCAGAATTGCAAGAGGAGGTACAAGGATGACACGACAAATCGGTCTCTCTCTTACTCTGGTCCGGGCTGTTTCCGCTGCCTTGTTTTGGTGTCTTTTTATAATCTTCCTTTTCCTTAAATACTCCACACCAGCACACAGGAAAGTGTGGGAAGAAGGCCTGGGTAGCTGACTGTTGGTCAGTTGTGATTGTGTGTGTGTGTGGGAGTGTGTGTGTGTGGGAGTGTGTGTGTGTGTGTGTGTGTGGGAGTGTGTGTAAGGGGGTCTCTTTAGAGACTCTGCAAGGCGTCAAAGCGAGGAAATAATTGTTTGTCTGTCAGGAAAGGTACGTGTCAGTTTAGGACCACGCTGAGACGGACAGGAAATGGATTGTGTGTGCAAGTGTGTCCTTCAGTGTGTATGTGTGGGGTGTGTGTCCGGAAGGGCCTTGCGAAGGGGTTATTCTGTCCAACAGGATTCACCTGTTATCTCTAGAAATGTAGAAACGAAACACAAAGTAACAAGCTGAGAGAGGGACAACACAAATAAAATGGCGCATAAAAAACCCATAAATTACAACATACATGTGAAACATCACACATGAATCCCTGTAATGTTTTCTTTGCACTCCAGCACTCAAGCGCGAGTGTTGTGTCCCTGTCGGGAGGATACAACCACTTCCCCTCTCGGGCGCCTGCATCCTGTTCCTCGACGCGTCCTCCACCTCTCGCCGGGTGTTTTTGGCGTGTTTGTGTTCAAGGGGTGCGCGCGTGTGCAACACCCCCATGGATGTGCGTGTGCTGTGCATCCTTTTTTGCGCGACAGACAAATACACTGCTGGGAAAACGGGAAGGACACCTGGATGCAGACACTGACAGACCATAATAGTATTAATAGCCCACCACAACAGGACCAGGTGTGACATCATCGCAGAGCACCGGCATTTTGCTGGGCAGGAAGATAAAGACGTGAATAGAATCAAAGGGAACAGGAGTGTGACCTTGAGCTGGTCCAATATTTTCATGTCCCTACTTCAGATTAACAAAGAAATACAGTGCGGCTGATCATTGAGCTGCATTTCCGGTTAACGTGAACCAGATTATGGTGAGCGTAGGTGGTGCTTCATGTTGATTCCTGATCATTTCCCAGATCCGTCACGCGGCTGCCAATGTGCTGAGGGAGTGCTGGCTCCGTCACCGCACCAACCTCTCCAGGAGGAGCAGCGCCGAGCAGCGCAGACACCAACGGTGCCTCCTAGAGGCCATCAGAGTGTGAGTCATCACCCACACTCAGCAGGCTCTGTGTACACACAGGTGTGTATGTGTGTGTAATAGAGAGGGAACGGAAGGTAGGTGCATGGGTGTGTGTGTACATTGTCTGTCTGGTATAAAGATCATTAACCATGAGATAAGATCATTAACTGTTTCTGTTTAAATATGATAATATGAATGACTCATCAACATTAGGGTGCATTGGAATGTGTAAGGTTAAAGTGTCTTCGAAGGAACATCTACATGAATATATTGTATTAACGCATGCATATATTTAATTTATATATTAATATATTGTATTAATACATTATTATATTGTATTCATACATTCACATATTGTATTTATTCATTCATAAATTGTATCAATACACTTATGTATTGCATGAATGCATTGATATATTGTATTAATACATTCATATATTACATTAATATTTAGGTATGAAAAACTGGTTTGCACCTGTTTTTCATATGATATGGCCAGGGGGAAGTCAATGCAGATCATGTAGCCTGTACTCAATATGAATATCAATATTAATATCACCATGATTGTTTTAAGGGTCTGGACTTGCTTTAGAGTGAGGAAAAAACACCACAGATACACTTTGTCTTGGACTTTGCAACACCTTTGTTTTGGGCAGACTAAGCAGCATCTGGAGACGTTGAGGTCACCTTTAGTGCGTCATGCCTAATAATTCTTTTCTCTAAATGGTTGTTTGTTCAGTGGTTAGGTGCATCTGTTTTATTGCACATATTATTTTCCATTTCTTTAATGGAACAACAATTACAGCACAGCCGCTGGGGGCTGTGTGATATCATACACATCGAAGTGCATTTTGTCTAGTTTCCACACAAAATACAGCAATATCCTGTCAGCATGTGAGGAATTACAAGTCAACGCCCACTGGAAAGAATCCCAACCTGTCAATCACTTTTTCCTCCTGCTCCGGGACAGATTCCGGCACCTGCGTCTCAAGCAGAGGAAGCTGAGAGACTACGCCAGTGAGATGGTGGACCTCCCAAAGGTAACCACAGCCTGGGGCCGTTCACCTCTCATTAATCATACCACAGACACAAGTCACATCCCGTTCAGCCACCAAAACCCTTCCCTCTGAATCTGCAGAGGATCAAGTATAATATTAAGGATCAATATTACATATACATACATTATTACAGAAAAGATTAAGGATAGTGGAGGTCGAGGTCTGCAGAAGATAACAACCCAGCTGTGTTTGATCATTAACAGATGCAGATGATCATGTGCGACCTGAGCGCCAACTGGAACAACTCGTACCGGGAGCTGGAGCAACGCATCCTGTCCATGGAGCAGAAGCTGGACGATCTGAACCGATGCTTCCAGCAGACCTCCGAACTCCTGTCGCGAGCGCTGTGCCACCGCAACCCAGAGATCAGGTAGCGCAGTCAGGACTCCTCGGCTGCTCTTGGTAGTCAGGCCCCTGGGAACTCAGTAGGACCGAGCATAAAGCCAGTAGATAACACGTCAACAACATACGTTGAAACTCGTTACTCTTTTGTTACAGGTAACATGTCGCCAAATGACAACCTGCACATTATTTAGTCAACATGATTGAAATGTCGTCCTAAAGCTGCTCAACAGATATACGTTTGAACCACACTGAATGTACTTCATAGAAGTCCCGATTTTTTTTTTTTAATGCTGCAGACTTTGGGAGAATATTCTGTGGTCTCTGGCCTGTATGAATATTAGTGTCTTGATTTTGCTACGTTTCATAAAGAGACTCTAACATTGCCTTATTCCTGGGGAATACAAAAATATATTTTGCAGGAAAGTGCTTGCTTCTGATGCCTCGCTGTTTAGCTTCTACTTGACTTTTCTACTTGAAATGAAAAGTTAAAAAGCCTAGAAATGTATTACATTTTGTTTGCTACAAAGTTTTTGTATTTATTGAATGTACAAAATCCTTTCAACATATTATTGTTTGCCATATTCTGAAGTCTAGTAGAACTATTAGTGAACATTAAGCCTCATTCATGGATCAATGCTGATCAGGCTATAAAGTGAGTGTCTGGGCTATTGGCAAACGAACAGCCCCATCTGGTGGTTATACACAAATATCCCCATCTGCTGGTGATTCACAAAGTCGAGCGCAGCTGGAACACAACTGTTAACTTAAACGTCAGCGGCACATTGTAAACAGCCTTTTTTACCCATTGACAAAGAAGACCGAAGCATTATAAGGTTTTACATGACTATTTTTAAATTACGAAAACCGGCAACAAGTATGAAAACAGTCTTTAACAAATCTTTTAATAACCTGGTTTCACAAAGTGTTCATCGAACCAAATGCTAAACCATACTTTGAAATGTCAGTGAGGATTGTTGATCAATTGAATAAAAACTTATAATGTTCTGTCTTAGAGTTAGGTAAAGAAATATCTCAACTGGTGTTTGTTATATGGAATATGGATAATTATTCAGAATAAACAGAAGTTCATTTGATATAATCTGCGTTTGTTACATTTGTCTGTCAACAGTTTTGCAGGCAAGACAAAAACTATAATAAAACAATTTATTAGAAGGTGTCCTGTTTTTATTTCCTTTCTACAGAACAATATGTATAAATAAAATAGTGAACAGTGCCATATCGAAAGTCACAAATACCGAACCATTGTAATCCTAAAATGGAAGACTTGAGAAAGTGAAAAAACAGAATAAAACCACTTGTACTTGTAGGCATGTTTTGGGGAACAAACAACACAAACCTTTAAAACAGGAAATGGAACTCGTGTAATGTCTTACTTTAAGCGTTTTCTTTGCACCTTTGGTTTTTGCATGTTTTGAAGTTGGTGCCATATATAAGCAGAAGGTCTGTCGAAGCACAGTCCACATTCACAACAGAAGGGAACTTTCTTGATGCAGCTCTTCCTCGACTTCAGTGTCCAGGAAACGCCTGCAGGTTTCCTTGATTGGCCCGTTAAATGCTCCACAAGGAGTTTAGCTCCTCTGAAGGTTTCCCCGCACTTGGCGCATATATAGCTCGTGGCCTCGGCATGCTGAACGCAGTGTCGCAGGAGGTGCAGCCGGCGCAGGAAGGTGCGCCCGCACTGGCAGCGGTGCAGGCGGCGGCCGCGGTGCCGGTAGCGGTGAGAGATGGCGAGCGAGGGCTGCTGGGAAATGGCACCGCACTGCCGGCAGGGGTACGAGCCTTTGGAACGCCAGCTTGTGCGCAGACTCTTCTTCGGCTCCTGGCTCTTGGTTTTGGAGATCCTCAGAACGATGGGGGGATGCTGGGCCATCGGCTTAGCCTTGCAGACCACGGTGGCGGCTGTCCAGGACGACTGCGTGGGCCGGGTCAAGGCACTGGCTGCTCCGGCGTTAGCTGCTAGAGCAGCCGCTCTGGATCTCGTGTTCACGCGATGCTTGACCTCACTCTGGACAGGAGCCTGTGGTTTGGTTTTGCTCTTGTGAGGATGAGGTTGACTCTGAATACCAGTCACAAAGTTGGCCACATGCCCGTTTAGTAAACCTTCCGGTGACTTAAAACAATGTCCATTCATAGTGGGGTTGATTTCTCTGATGTCCTGTGAAGGTGCAACTCCCCTGGAGACCAAAACAAGTCCAGATCCCATTGCGGAAGAGGCAGTGCTGATCGGCGTCACCAGAGCAGGGTTAGTAATAATGCAAACTTTGGAGGTCACCTTTGTACTGTGAACAAAGACCATATGACTTAGCAAACTATTCTTTGTAGCAAAAAAGGCTTTACAAATATTGCATTTGTTGGGTGGCGACGTGGAGCAGCTCCAGAAGATGGTTGGGGAGAGCGGCTTGGGGCCATTGGGACACACGTGAGACCTGTAGAGGCTCCAGTGGACGAACACCTCACTGCAGAGGAAGCACACGTGGTAACGCGCCCTGTGCTTCAGCTGAGCCTTCTCGTTCCGGAAGCTCTTCTTGCATACCGAGCATTGAAATGGACTCGCCATGCCACTGCAGTGATGTAAGTGGACTTTAAGATTCTTAAATGGCCCTTTACCGCAGTTCTCACACATCAACTGTGTCACGGCTGGAGCGTCATCGTCAGGGTCGTCCATGTTCTCGGTAGAGGAAGAACTACTGGATGACCCGCTCGAACTTGACTCAGACGAGGAATCCGAATCTGTGTCATGTGAAGCGTGGTCAGAATGTCCTCCGATTTCCTCTGGCTCAAATTCCGCCTCTCCATCGTCAGAGGAGTCTCTGGAAGAATCGTCGTCTGAAAGATATTGCTGGTTGTCGTCTGTGTAGCTTGTTAAATGGTTTGTGCCGTTACAGTCGTCGTACGTTCCATCGTAAGGATTTTCCACTTTTAAATCTTCACATGATATGTTATGTTCAGTCACATATTGCCCATCGCAAGGATTGTCCACTTTGAAATCTTTCCTTAACATGTAACGTGTAGACACATACGGCGCCATCTCATCCCTTTCTTCTTTTACCTTCACAAAAGGTATCATGTCTGACCCTGATCCAATGCTGTGTTGTATTGGGCTGTTTAACATGTTTGCCATTTGTGGAAAATCTTAATCTTTGGAAATGTGCGTAGAGTCCTATTTAAAGACTACATAAAATGATGTACGTTTCTTCTGAATCATCGTCCAATCCAGCAGTTCAATCCAGCAGTCCAGTGTTTCTTTAAAAGATTGCCGAGAGCAGAGACATGTCCAAGCGCTGTTTAACTCATATGATGTCAAACTAGTTCCTGTATTAGAAGCATATCTGGCAGGTGTCCTGGACTTTAGCAAAACATCTTCCGCACTACCATCTTGTGCATATTTAAGGAATTCCACATGACGTGTCCCTTCCACCAATACTAGCCTTGATGCTGTCCTGCCCTAAGAACCTGCATTTGAAAGGAGACTGTATGAGGTTATATGTAAAACAAAATGACAAATAAAGAATGTATACATTAAAAAAAATATATATATAAAACATAACGTAGAAGAACAATTATTTTAGGTTAATACCTTTTGTAAGATGAACCTGAACCTTAGTCCAATACACCATAGGGTCCAGCAAGTGTGTCAGTTTCATTCACCCATCTGCGCCTGTTTAACAATAGTATACCAGATAGCACATTGGCGTTGTACACTATAGTGCACAAGCATATTTTCTAAAAGACGACGTTGACGCAGGTTAAATAATTGTACTAAGACGACTAATAAAATCTGATTGCTTTGCTGAACTTCCTCCACAGAAATGTGTAATTGTGTTGGTCCGTATAAATACAATTTTGACTGGCATGTAATGATGCAGGCTATCAAACTAATACACGCAAAACCTATACGTGGAATGTATCCGGACACAGTGGTTCAAAATAGCAATTCAACTGCTAATATGTTTTCATATTTACCACGTTTTGATATTTTACCCCTCGCAATCATTAGACAAAGTTCCTGTATTCGTCTTTCTACGTTCGGTTCAAACCGGATTTCGTCGAGTCGGGAGGGTTTGATGAACGTACCCCGTTGCACCTCATTCAGCCTTCAAAATAAAAGCCTATGGTTGAGTTTCAGCAGTTAACAACAGCAAATATCAATATCATCACAGCATTACTACTAGGTAATGTATCTTGCAATCATTAATTTAGAATGTAAAGTTAAAATCTGTATGTTGACCCCATAAACGTTTTTCGATATGACATAATAACTGTATTGGGTTGTTTCAAGGCAATTAACTCCACTAGATTGACTTTATTTTACAATCTACAGTGGGTAGGGCGACTATTTGATCAGTTGTATTGACAGCTTAAATTACCGTATAGTAGGTTTGGATTGTATGCATTGAAAAACTGAAGTTTGCAATCATTCCCATAACGTATGTATAAAATAAACAATTAAATAATATGGTGGGGCCAAATGTTTGTGTTCCAAATGTATGTTTCTTGACGAGATCATTTAGAAGACGAACCTGGTGTGTTTCATTTTCTTCACTAAAGATAGACATGTGGGCGGGGTTAGTGCTTAAGTGATGCCTGTATGGTTGAAAGTTGTTCAAACGGGTAATGTAGAGTTACAAAACAAGCTCGTTGTTGTTAATTGTGTGGTTTCTTGCTGGCTGTGTTCGCAGTATAGACAGCATATTTCTCAATTGACAGTTGAATGTTGTATATGGTACTAGGCGGTTTATCTTAACGATATAAATATATATGCTTAGGTTGAGCTACGGTGACGTTTGGACTCATTGACTAGGTGAAGTCAGCTGCGCACGAACGTTTACAGTTGGATGTAAACCGTTTCTGTGCTGTAACGTTGTTCGTAGTCCACCACTACGGTCTGTCATCATGTCAGAGTCGGGCCACAGCCAGCCCGGGATGTACGGACAGGGACGGAGGAGAAGACGGAGACGGGGCGATAGAGACTCCTGTATTCCCGGTCAAAATTTGTCGGGACCAAGTCGTGACAGGGACTATTATCCTAGAGAACGACGGGTAAACTTTTTCCGACCGCCAAAAATGTAATTATTAAATATGATACTTCAAATCAAAGTTGGTATGATACATTGTTGATATATCTTTTCTCAGGATACAAGCGAGGATCCTCCAGGACAACTCCTTCAAAAGACCCCCATCATACTAGCGAAACCCCCCGGAGAAAGAGTATGTGGGACTGTTGCTCTGTATTTCCCCCTGATTGCTTCTCTTTTCTTTCTATTCAACGTTTTTTCTGGTTGAAGCCCTATTTTGTAACGTTTTTTTTAATGATTTTATCCTTTTGTAGTCAAAGCCATCTCAGAATGTCTCTGTCAGTGGAGCCCCTGCCCCAGAGAAGCCGATTATGTTGATCAAAACGAGGGAAGACGCCACAAAATGTGGGACTCCACCAGAGGCCACCCCTCAGCTCCCCGGCTCTGGGCCGTCCAAGATGGAGAGGGAGGGACAACGTCCTACACAACCCGTTTACCAGATCCAAAACCGTGGCATGGGTGCCTCTGCCTCCAGTGGTGCTGTGGACCGTGAGTTTGTGTTGATTCTGTGTTCAGTATAGTATAGTATGGTTCAGTATAGTATAGCGTTATCCTGTTTCCCACCTTTTATGGGGTAGTATTTGGTGCCATCGTCATTCCCTGAACAGCCTGTGCTGTCATGACTGGCTTGTCATTGTTGTCGGGCCCTCTAACACTTCCAGCTTGCATACAGTAAGATCCTATCTATACACTCTTTAGCCTAGTCATTTAAGTGGACACTTTTATCCAGAACGACTTCCAGTAGGTTCAGATACCGGTCACTTAGGAGCAAGTCAGAGTTTGGTGTCTTGCTCAAAGGGTACATGCAGGTTGGGTGCAGACATCGGAGGTCAAACCCTGAACCTTTCAACCTGGAGTGGAAGACCCTTGCTACCGCAGTATCCTCTACTCCCTTTAAATATGGACTCATTTAGCCTCCCTGCATGTCTCAGATTCTGCTCTATGCATTGCAGCTGTGGTTGGCCAGACCAAACTAACCGCTCCAGAGAAGATGAGGCAGAGCATCAAGCTTGTGGACGATCAGATGAACTGGTGTGACAGTGCCATGGAAGTGAGTCATTGTCATGGAGTCATGGAAACGGTACCCAGAGGGGTTTCAGTGTTTGCGGTCTGCCACGACGGATATAAAGAGGTTTTACGTGTCTTCTAGTACTTGAGGGACCAGACTGATATGCTGGTCGTGGGAGTCCTTGGCCTACAGGGAACTGGGAAGTCCACAGTCATGTCTCTTATATCTGCAAACACTCCAGAGGAAGACCAAAGGTAAGGTTGTTAAGAACATGGGGGGGGGGTTAAATGTTTCGTGGCCTGCAACTTAATGCCAGTGTTTACATTTAGCATTAAAACGTGTCTCTGCTTATTTGACAGCAATTGGACAGTTAAGAGACATACAGGTTTACTTCCGATATGCATTCTTGACCATAACGCACTTTTCACACACCATATTTGGCTGTGGTTGATGAACATGTTGCGTCTGACCAATGAAGGCCAAGCTTGGAATTACAGTGGTTTAAAACGAAAAACTTAAAGGAAAGGAGACTAGGTGACTAGGAGGTTATGAACGTTCTGTTCTTGACTTCTAGTGTTTTGTTCTTCCAGGGCTTTTGTTTTTAGGGCTCAGACGCAGGAAATCAAGGAAAGAGCGGGAAACCAAAGCACAGGAATAGATTTCTTCATCACGCAGGAGAGGGTCATCTACCTGGATACACAGGTAAAACTAATGAGCTGAGAGTCATCTACCTGGATACACACCTACCTGGTAAAACTAATGGGAGAAAGAAGCAATCCAGTTTGTTCATTCTGCAAACCTTTTAAGAATAAGAAAACAAGTGAATACTTCGTTTTTGCTTTATACTGTATATCATTGTAATTCCTTCATGTCATGTTAGTTGTGGGGTTCTGGAGGTTGTTCTGGTATCTTCTATTCCAAAAACCTTCTTTGCGGTTTCAGCCTATCCTCAGTCCCTCCATTCTGGACCATCTTATCAACAATGATCGGAAGTTACCTCCAGAGTACAACCTTCCGCACACGTACATAGAGATGCAGGTGAGTACTGGGCAGGCAACAGACATTTGGCACAAGCCAAGTGAAAATGAACAGTTTCTGTGTTTATGTGAGATAAGATGTTGTCCAACGTGCTTACTGAAAAATGATCTTGTTGAACCTTGATGCTTGGCATGTCTTTCAACTATGTTGACAAATTAATGTCCTTTTCGAATTATGTACATATTAGGTAAACTATGTAAACTCCGTATTTAGATGACATTCCCAGACAGTAGTAGGACACGGGAAAGTCTATCTCATGAGAATATTTCACGTGCTTCTTTGGTCTGTTTACAGTAGTTAGACACGGTATAAAGTATATCTCATGAGTAGGTCTCACGTTGTTACTCAGTCGCTACAATAGGAAGACACGGTATAAAGTATATCTCATGAGTAGGTCTCACGTTGTTACTCAGTCTCTACAATAGGAAGACACGGTATAAAGTATATCTCATGAGTATGTTTCTCGTGCTTCCTCAGTCCCTTCAGATGGCAGCCTTCCTCTTCACAGTGTGTCATGTGGTCATAGTGGTTCAAGATTGGTTCACAGATATCAACATGTACAGGTACTTTATTGCATGTACATCGTTGTCCTATTCTTGTTGGTATTATGACTTTATTGGCCTGAGCATGAAAAACATTTGAAACAATCAGTTGTATTTCATCTGGTTAGCATGTTTGGTGCTTTGATAACGATGCCCTTTACAGTATTCTGATCATTTTAAAACCTTGAATATGAAAATAGTATTATGTTGTATTGACATTCTACCTGTTTGCCATATTGAGACTATTATCTGTCATTTGCATTTGTAATAATTTCAACATCTTAATACCATGTG
>OMKX01090167.1:0-15535 GCA_900302425.1 Brosme brosme
CGTGATAGGACAGGACCCAGGTTAGTGTAGATTGCCGGCTAGGAAAGGAAAGGCCACAA
The DNA here is from genome assembly GCA_900302425.1 of Brosme brosme. Classification (NCBI taxonomy): domain Eukaryota; kingdom Metazoa; phylum Chordata; class Actinopteri; order Gadiformes; family Lotidae; genus Brosme; species Brosme brosme. The sequence goes on from OMKX01090167.1 coordinate 60, forward strand.
CTGATCCAAACACTGATTGAACGCTTCCGGGGTGACCTCGTGATTAGTCCCGGCTTTCATTTTGATTGAAAAAAATTACACTCTTTTCTGGGTTGGAGCTATAGCTCTGCATTGGAGGGAGGATTCAGGGTCAATGTGGATAATTACCATCATTAATGCGGAGGGTCATAATAGCTTGCATTCCTGATTCTGAGAGGCCGACGTTTTTTTTTGCTGAGTCGGATCATCAGTGAAACACGATAATGCTTCTTTACATACTGGATAATCCCTTCAGTCACATTACAGCCTCTTTCCCCTCTGTTATGGCTCTTTGAGATGATTTCCTCTCTAATAAAGTGTAGTCGTTTTATTACTTTGGTGCTCAGTGATTCAAGTAGAGAGAACATTCGTGAAGAGGCAGGCTTTCTACGTGGAGTTGTGTTGTACGCTAGTGGTTCAGTCCGCCCAAGTCCCACTTAAAACGATGTTAATGCAGTGAAAACGATGAACATCCTATGAACGTAAACCCCTGTTCTCATCAGTAAGGCAGTCAGGGTGTTTGTCTGTGTGTGTGTGTGTGTGTGTGTGTGTGTGTGTGGGCATACTAAGAGAGTGAGTTTGCCCAATTTTGTGTGTGTTCAACCGAGCGCGACCAGTCTAGTCTATGAGGGGAGGGGGGGGGTCGGGTGTTGGGACTTTCTTGAATAAAGATTCCCCATGTGATAGTGACGGCACTTTCTTCCTTTCTTTTCCATGGCCAAGCGGCATCTGGAGTGGATTTTGTGCTAGCAGACACCGAGCAACATGATTACATTCGGCTAACTGCGCTCTAAACTGATTATGCATGTGCCAAGCTAATGGACTACATTTGCAAGAGGAAAAATAACATCCAATCAATCTCAATTACCGCAGATCGCACACCGGCCCCTGAGACAAGGAAGGTAGCCAGCTAACTCCCACATGCCCCTCCTCTTACCCCAACCCTTGACTGGAAGCAGAGGCCTGTGCCTTCACCCAAGCTTAGGCCCCACCCATCCTGTCTGGCCACAGAAGCTTTGGACAGGGAGCTGGATTAGTTCCATTCACCTCACCTCTCACACATAGCCAGGCCCGAGGCCTGCAGCTAGCGGTATGAAGCCTATCATATTCCCATCGTACGTAAGAGGGCCGACTACGGCATGAGAAGAGAGTGGGAGAGCGCGGGCACTTCCAAACGTACAAGGCTAAACCCGGCGGTGGTATCTGTGTACCGTAGCGCGGGCCATCTGCGTACGCTTAGTAGTGGCTTTTATGGAAACGTATGCCATAGCCATCATGCTATAATCAGAGCCATGGGCAAACCCAAACGGGAGAGAGGCAGGGGAGGTGAAAGTTCACATGTAAGTACAGTGGTGGGACGGGAGAGGAACGTTGAGACTACTAGAGGGCATTTCAACTGTGGTACGCAGGATACAGCATTACCCCCTGCTGTGCGGTGGTCTATGTGGTCAGAAATACTTGCTGGATCTTTCCGTGGTCTTTCGAAACATTCCGATACGCGGGGTAGTGGGGCTGATATTTTTAGAAAGCCCTAATATGGGCCTGCATACCACAGACTCTCAAATTATCCTATCCAGCGTAGCCCTCAGTTTAAACCTTGCTTTTTTAATTCTCCTAATTACAGGCTCCAATTTATATGGTGCTGTGCACACAAAGGCCCTGTTTAATGCAGCCCAGTTTAATTTGGGTGAAGTGTCCCCAAGATTTTCCCACATCTTACAACCCCGCTTGTGCTGACTTGATGAAAAAAAAGGTTAAAATGCTGCTATTTGCATCATATTTCTTTTGGTAGGAATACATGAATGGCAAGTTGCCTCCTTCTTCATCCCTGCATAATATAACAGGCCGGGTGCGCAGGCCTGTGGGGCGCCGCAGGGTTTTGTCTGTCAGTCACTCCTCTGCCCTGGCAAATCCAATACGACACGAGGACTGTGACACTGTCAAGTGGCAAGCCACATGCTGTCAAGTAGGCCCCGCTACCATGTACTTGTCACGCGCTGATCACATTCGCAGGTCAGGAAATGCAGGTCGTTGTGGCTGCAGTGTTTTTTCGTTTCGCCGCCATTGTCTTTGTGGCGTTTTTTCCGTATGAGCCGCTGAGCTTATGAGGACAACAGTGTGGTGGGAATCGGGTTGACGCAAGAGCAGGTAAAAAATGTCTTAAGGTTGATGCACTCTTCCGTTTCTCAGGAGATCAATTGGTTTTAAGTCTGGAGCCATTTTAAGAGGCTTAAGTAATGAAAAATGATCATGCCTGGATGTGTTGTACATATTTAATCCCCCACACAGCCTGTGCACCGTGGCATGTGTCCCCCCGCTCTCGTGTAAAAATCGAGCCCAAGCCAGGAAAAGGAAAGAATAAAATCGGTCTGTTTCTCTTTATTCCTTCCTCCCTAACGTAAGGTGGAGACAGGCACACAGTGTAATATAAGCTTCCTAATGTCCTCTAAGACAAAAAATGCCTCTCCTTAAGTACGAGGAGGTTTTTGTAGACCTAATTCTTTCACAGGCTTTGTTTTCTATATACAACCACAACCATAACATATCCTCCCGTGCTTTATTTTGTCCTTTAAAAATTGTGACTAGTTCTAATGGTCAAGTGAGAAAATTACCATTTCCCAAAAAACAAATGTGTCATTTACCAAGATACAATTCTGCAGAAGTGAGGTGGGGCTGCATATGTGTGTAATAAAGGTTCTGCTAAACCATATTAAGTTTAGTTTCGTTTGACTCATACGTTTAATCTTATAAATGATCATTGTGGTATGAATCATCCAATAAAATGTGTCTGTGAGTACATTTAGAAGTGTGGCTTTCAGCAAGTATATGTGTTTGTGTGTGTGTGTATGTGTGTGTGTATATGTATGTGTATATGTATGTGTATGTGTATGTGTGGGTTTGTGCCAGTGTGCCCATACATGTCTGTGTGCATCATTGTATGTGTAGCTTTTTGCCAGTTCGGGTTAAACACAGAGTGGCCACAGACACACACACAGGATAGGTGCCTAAGTGGAATCAGGCCTGTTAGATTTATGGCCATTTGTTCGGAGAGTGTTCATCCATTGGCTATTATGGAATGATTAGAGGAGAAGGTGAAGCTCCAAGTCCAGCAAAAATCAATACGGCTGTCGAGAGCGATTCAGCCTTTCCCACTCTGAGGAGTATTAGCACCAAACGTCTGTCCCTGCACACTTCTTCATTCCCCTCCAACTGATTCACCCCGTAAGCCTCCAAACCAGCCCCACCTGCCATGTTCTTGTCGCGTGGCCCTGCTGCACCGGGGCCTCCGGGAAGTCAGGGGTCAGGACGACAACGCTATCTTTCATGCCTATGGAGAGCTTCTTATGCCACTTAAGCGGTGGGGTGAGGCTACTGCAACCGTTTTTTGTGTGGCTGCGAGTTAGCTTCACAGCAGGGATCGGATGAGACAGCCATTGGTGCCAACATGTCTGACACACTGGGCAACAACATGTCTGACACACCGGGCAACAACATGTCTGACACACTGGGCAAAAACAAGTCTGACACACTGGGCAAAAACATGTCTGACACACTGGGCAACATTTTACTTTTTTCCTAGTTGAATCCTCACTGGATATGATCATGACAGAGGCAGCATTGATATTCGGTAGGGCTGACATCAATTCACATTGTTCTTTCCAGTTATGTCAATACCATTTTTGCTGTTTGAAATCAAAAACGGTATTTGGACATCATTTACAATAGCAATTCACCAGGGCAAGAGTGAAAGTTAAGAGCGCAAGACGCAAAATGTGTACGAAAGCCACTGACCTTGTACACTTTGAGGCTAGCCTCGTGGCGAGAGTTGACGGTATGCATCCTCAGCTTGTCGAGGCTGTTGGTGTAGTAGTCGCACGCGTTGCACTTGAGGTGCACCGGGTTGCCGATGGCGACGCACTTGAGGCGCCACTCGTTGCCCTTGCCCCCTTCCTTGATGTGGGCCACCAGCTGGTACTTCTGGACGTGCTTGTCCGTCTTGCAGTGCAGCTGGAAGTTGGCCTTCAGCTGCGTGGTGTAGCGGCACAGCTTGCACTGGTGCGAGTCCCCCACCACCGCGCGCCACTCCTCCTCCGGCAGGCTGCGCTCGGCACCCATGTGCATGCCCAGTACATCCAGGTTGTCCGTGGTGAAGCGGTTGCACACGGCGCACTGGAACAGCTTGAGCGAGGGGTCCCCCGTCGCGGAGAGGTTCTCCCCGAGGGACATCAGTTCCTCGGACACCAGCGGACCACCGCCCAGCCGAACGTCCATGGGGATGTCTCCGCCCACTGGGGGGACAGATGGACAGACATGGGGGGAGGGGGGAGGGTGAACAGTGGACGCAGAGTCAGCAGGGTTCAAGTGAGATGGACACGTTGGTTTAGTCTATTGTTGTTGTCTTTTACGAGGCTAGAATTTGTTGTTTAATCGTGCAAACTACATACAAGTAGGGACTAAATAAAAGGATGAATGCTTGACTCCTGTTTGACTTTCAATGGATTTCACTATTGTATAACTTTGCATAAAATGTGTTATTTATACGTTTTTTTTTTTTTAAATGTGGTAAAAAACATAACATTGTTGTCCATTCAATTTTGGGTAAATTGGTAAAAACTGGGCCTGTTGTGTAACATATCCTTGAGAAAGGTAAAATGCATTTCAAACTTTCCAACTCAAGGTGGATTTGCTCTCAAGGTCCAATAGCACATGGAGGATAATGTACCATGTGTGTATTTATGAGCCTGAAACCAGACCAAATCTTCTGTGAGGCAAATGGAGGTGAAACACTGGACTTTCTTCATGGAGAAGAAACTCAGAAATGGAGTTACATGTAGGCTATTTTGGAATGGGTCACTTTGGTGGCTTGACACTAAATCATGTAGGAGGCCACAAGCTCCGGAAAAAAAAAAAGTTATTTTATCATTAGTGAGAACTAAAGAGTTCCCAAGCACACGTTACAGTAAATCACATAGAGCAGCCCTTGTTCACTGAATAATAATAAGAAAAATCCACTACTCAGTTTAGATTATTTTGCCTTGTTCGTTCCAGATTGCCTCTAAATCAATACAGACATCAGGCAGATTAATCCTTGCTTCGTACGGAACACACAATCTAAACAATGGAGGAAGAAAACACACCATGAGCATATCTAACAACAGAAATTATGTCGATGAAGTCTTGGTAGACAAAAAAACAAGAAAAAAAAAACAGGCAAGAATGACCAGGGAGTTTTTGCCTTCGCCTGCTGATCTTTAATCTATCACTGCCCAGACTGAGCATGCTGCCTTAACCCCTCCTCGCTTTACACTAAATTCATTCCAGCAGCCCGATTTTATTTACTGCTGCAGTATGCGCCCTAGTCTCTGACTTTCCCCCCATTACCTGAGTTTTTATAGCCAGGAGAGGGAGACCTGTGAGGAGCACAAACCAGAAGCCCTCCTTCCTTCCTCCATTCTCTCTTTTTTTTTTTACATCTCACAACGCCCTCTCTCATTCCTATGTGGCTCTCAGGCTCTCTTACTTTGCAAGCTCAATGATCTAGCACAGGCCCTGGATACTTTTCCACTAAATACCTTCACGGCTGTACAAAATAATATGCTATCAGAGGGATTTTGGGGCTTTCTCAATTTGGGATGTAGATGGTACATTTTACATATGGCTGTTTTATAATGTGTACTGTATTTTCAGTCTATATTTATGATTGAAAAGTAAGGGATATGTATATAAATTGGCAATTCATTCTCAAATAACTAAATAAATAATCGTTGACATTAGAGAATAATATGGGAATCTTGGAAGTACCGATACATAAATAGTCCAAGTCTTTCCTCAGCCAGTTGGATCAATCCAATGTATCAAACACTTTCTGGATTGTGAAAGACCTGGTCTGTGCTAGTCCGAGGCAGTATTACATACCAAAAGAAAAGTGTGTCTGATCAGGGACATGGAACACAGTTGAATATCAAGTATGCACCATGTATCATGTATGAGTATTTTCATTTAACATTGGTGCATGTGCAGAATATAAGGTCAGAGCATTCCTCAGGAGTGTGACTATGCATGACAACACCGTAGTTTACGGGCCCAGACTAATGTCTCATCATTGCCTCCCTGTAACATGCTTATTAAGACTCGCCTCAGAGGAAAAATGAACCAGATGGCAAAAGAAGGGGAAAGAAAATGAGTCACAGCAATCCATTCTTGCTCTTGTCTTTGAAGTAGCAACAGTTAGAAACAAGTCAATGCGTACTGCGGGGTTATAAATGGCACGCCATACACTCAACTATGCTGCTGAATTACCCATGCTGGGTCTCCTATCCTCATATCTTTGGCCGAGATACAATTTATAGCAGTAATTAAAAAAACTTGGAACGGCACAGTACTTAAGTGGCAAAGTTCAGCCACAGTTTTCAAATTATGACATAAAAAAGGCCGATGTTCAGCAAGAGAGCGGCAGCCTGGGGGACAACAGGGGCTCGGGAGAACAGGGAGACTGGGCCCCCACACCAAAATTGGCCCCCTTTCAAAGTGCCCCAGATATAGTGTCATAGTCTGAAAAATATCTTCTTGAAGAAAAAGATTATCCGATTCATGAACAGTACGATGTGTTCGGCTGAGAAATGTTGAAAGACTGCTATCTATTGAGTCATGATTATTTTAGTCCTAGACATTGTGTCATGACTAATATGGTGTTGAGTAACAATATCTTCTAATGGGTGATTCTTTATTTTGTGTCTTGGTTTCTTTCTTGTTGTAGTATGTTGTGGAACATTTTAAGTAGATACAAATAACAGAGGGCCAGTTGTGTGTACTAGCAGTTTTCAAATAGTTTTTTTTGTGGGATCTTGAACACTGGGCTAACAACTTACCCAATGCAGGGGCCAAAGCGGCCATGTTGGGATCCAAGTGGAAGCCCCCCATCAGGAACTGGGCTTCAGCTCCAGCAGGGTCTATCTTCAGGCCCGGAGGCAGGCTCATGTTCTGGGTCAGGTAGTACTGGTAGAGCTCGGCCTCAGAGGGCGAGGGCATAGCTCCCAGGCCCAGTCGGCCGTGTTGCATCTGGGTCACGTTCTGCTGGAGCAGCATCATGTTGTGCATGTGCTTCTCGCTGGTCATGTGGATCCGAAGGTTCCGCGCCACGTTGGTCTCGTAGTCACACACCTCGCAGCGCCATGTCGGCTTGCTTTTTGGCTTTGTGGGTGAGGGAGCTCCACATGGCCCGGGCATATGGGCGGAGGACTGCGTCGGGTGGTGATGATGGACAGGGTGATGGCTGCTGGCCTGGGTCACTGACGGGACCGCCACGACCCCTCCTGGGGCATGCCCAAACACCTGCTCCTGAGAAGAGCAAATAGTGCCACCGTTCTGCAGTGTCTGCATGTTGTTCAAGTGCTTGTCTGACTGCATGTGGATGCTCAGGTTGCCCTTTGTGGTGGTCGAGTAGTTGCACACCTGCAACACAGGAAATATAGTTTAAATCAAAACAAATCGAAAATACTGTCAAATCAGTTCACATGGTTTATGTCAAATACCTCACAAATGATTATACAATAATGCTATATCACATTAGTTTGTTCTCCACCAACCTCACAACGGAAGGGCTTGTATCCACAAGTGTAACTCTCTCCGCGGGCCAGACGTGGGTGACTCTGACCACTGGTGCAGTACATGCAGGAGCCCCCCGAGTCTGGGTGCTTCTCCTTCATGTGAGCCTCCAGGGTCTGCTGGTACTTGTAATGCCAGTTGCACTTAGGACACTTGAGTGTCTTGCATGAGTTGCGGGAGTGCATCATGGTCATGTGACCACCCAAGGAACGTGAGGAGCCTAAAACGGTATCACATTTTGGGCATTCAACCCCACTTCCTCCGGTGCCTCCAGGCCCATGGTTTTGGGAGCACTCACCCATCCCCGTCATGTCACAGGGCCCCCCTTGGAGGTTGAGAGCATGGGACGAGGGGTGGAGGTGGTGGTGATGGTGGTGCATGTGATGATGGTGCAGGAGGGCTCCGTTCTCCTCTTCCCCCTCTACTGGGCAATCATTTGGTTCTGGAGCTGTGGCACTATCTCGATTGGCACTTTCGTCAGCGGCAACGTTGGAGGCCAGAGGTGAGGAGGAGGTGCCGGCTGCATTGTCCTCACTCCCTCTGACGGCAGCTGCCGCCATTGCCATGGGGACAGTGGGCCCCTGGCAGTTAAAGCTCAGAGGGAGCTCCGAGGTCCTTCCCCCACCATCTGCAGCTAAAAGGTCTTCCTTAAGGGAGGAAGCTGTGGAAGCCGGAGCTTTGTTGTTAAGCATGGAACTGACCGCAGTGGTGCAGACAGAAGGCTGGAGAGCGCTACTAGGCATTAATAAAGGAGATTTGGAAATGCTTTGGTTTGAGTCAGCCGGTTCCCCCATTTCACCTCTATCGCTGCTACTGTTGCCACCACAGGCTACCGCAGTGCCATCCTCCTCCACCTCATCGTCTTCCTCACCCAACAGTTCCTCTTCTTCTTCTGAACCACCCACCAGGCCTGAAAGGCAAAATTTGCTCTCACACCCATCGACATCCCGTTCCTCACCCTTAAATGTCCCCTCTTTACCACCAGGCCCCTCTGTTCTCCCTCCCTGTTTGGGCAGGGCGCTGGAGTCTTTGGCAGAGCCTGGGGTTGAGGTAAGAGTGGGTGCTTTGGGATTGCCCAGTCCTCCAAGGGAAAGGACTGAGCTCTGTTGGATTTGTTGCTGCTGTTGCTGGAGGCCAGAGTCAGGATCCCCATCCAACAGGGAGTCTACTCCACCACTGCTGCATCCAGACTCTAGATGGACACCACTGAAGGTCCCATAGAAACTCTGGCCAGAGTTGATAGGAAGCAGGCCGGGCGGTGGAGGAGAAGTCTTATTTTTTGGTTCCAGGAAACTGATAAGGGGTTCTTTATCCTTTCCAATGCCCTGGATAATGGCAGATGCTTGCTTGTCCCCCAGTAGCCGGCGCTCATCCTCACACAGTGTCATGCGGTGATCATGGACAGCGTGAGTGGCAAAGGAACGCGCATAGCCAAAGGACAGCTTGCAGATAAAACACATGAGAATGGGCTTTCCCTTGCCATAGAGGGGTAACCCATCAAATTTGGAGAAATCCACGTTGTTGGGAACATCTTTGGATACGCAGGACTTCTTGGCAGACCCGTCACTGTTCAGGTAATCCTTGTTGCTTTTGTGCCGCACGTCAAAAACACGGAAACTGTGCAGGACAGGACTCAGGCCTGCCAGGGTTGAGGTATTGGGTAAACCTTGGTCTGAATTTCCAAACCACTTCCCGAAGGACGAGGCTATGTGGAACGTGTTAATGATCTGAGGGTAGACCGATGATGAAGACCCAGCAGGCTCTCCTGGTTTCCCCCCACTGGTGAGAGAGTTTGAGGGAATCAGGCCGGGTACCGTGCCGGCACCGCTTTGGATCAACTGACTGAGACTCTCAACTATGTAGGCTGAGCCATCTGGCTGGTAGACTATCTCTCCAGCTAGGTTCTCCACATCACTATTCTCCTCTTCCTCTTCCTCCTCCCCTTCTTCACTCCCACTCTCGGCTGTACCCCTCGGTCGTGGGGGCTGCTGACGCAGAAGAGTGGGCATCCCTCCTCCCCCTGGAGCCATCGGCATTCCAGGGAAGGGCTGAAGACTTGGAAAGCAGCTGTCAATTTCCATTTCGTCCAAATCCTCAGATTCTTCCTCCTCTCCACAGCTAAGACCTTCTTGCTCCTCCTCCTCCTCCTCCTCCCCCTCAAAGCCCGCTCTCTCGCGGTGTAGCTGTCCTGTGTCAGAGTTGTCAACCTGGGCCCGTGGTGATGTCAGGTTTGGCTGCTGCTGCTGAGGCTGTGGCTCTCTCAGCCCCTCATGGGGAGTATTTAGGTTTTGGGTTTGAGAAGGGTAAGGAGAAGATTGAGACAGGGGGTCCAGGGAAGGGGGGTGGTTGTTGGAAGGGACCTGTGAGTTAGAGAGGTCGTTCCAGGGTTGTGGCGATCGGTGCTGCTGGGATGTGCTGGAGGAGCTGAGCCCATCGTCTATCCCAGAAACCACGGGAGACTCACAGCTGTCCATGCTGATGCCTACATGAGGCGGTCATCGCATCTAGGCCTGCATAGAGAGGACACAGAGAGGAGAGGGGTAAACGGTTGAGTTTCAAATGGCAATGTTGAGAACTCAATGAGAGAACGTTGTGAGAACACAGGAAAGACACAATTGAATGGACACATGCAAACCCCAGCACAAAGAAACACACACATACATACAAACACACGCACATATGTAAAGGAACAACTGTTATATATGGAGACAAACATCTGAAATATAATTGGAAAAATGACAGAGTGCTCATTATGCTAGATTAGGTACTTAAACACAATACCAGAGACAAGCACTAATAAGCCATCCATGATTCATCTGCCTGCCATATCAGGAAGGTACCATCTTTTATCTTCACCTTCCAAACAACACCCATAATCTTACATTCTGCAAATCCTACATCCGTTTTTAATTAACTTGGATTCAGAAAGGAGCAGAAAACAGGCATTTTAATGAAAAAAAAATTCATTGTGAGATAATTAGACTCCGAAGAAGCCACCCATCACTGCATTATACATTTACATAACCAGGGGAAAAAGTAAAGTGCAACGATTAAAACTGTGATGCTATTTCGGAGTCAACTCCCGAAAAGAAATGTTCAACAATATCACAATACCAGCGGTAATCTTACCCTATTTGAGTTGAGCGTAAACAACCTAGTGCATAACGCTTGCACAATAATTGCTTATGTGCATATCCACTCTTAAAAGAGGGGGGAAAAAAAAGGTTATTTTCGATGTGACAAAAATAGCTGATCTAGGGTGGAACTTTACTGCAGCTGTGTTTAGATCAACCATCCAATAACCTCTGTGCTCAGCCGGGTCTCAAACACTCCAGCCATCATTCGCCGCTGAAATAATAAATGGGAGCAGAGCGTTTCGGGAGCCGGCCGTGCCCTGAGCGTTTGAGAGGCTCAACACAGGCCACAATTTAGAGCACAGAGGATATAAAATGATAGTGCGAGATACTGCTGAGCTAATAATTTTATTAAAGGGATGCAGCCAACATTGATTAAAGGGGGCGACCGGGCTGAAACCAATAACTCTGGTCTGCCCTTTAACCCGCCGGTGCTGAATATTACATGAGCAAAGTTTCCCGGCACCATAGCCGTCGCCGCGCTGCGGCTGATTAGCACATTCACTGCTCGCACTTGATTTATTTACTTATTTACTTAGGGATGCAAATCCTGGCCGTGAACTTTCTGTACCCCCACACCAGAACACATGAACGGCAGACGGCTGGGTCAGAGGGGATGGATTGATCATGTCTGTTTAGTCGCGTTGTTTTTGCTAATGTCAGACGCATACTCCCTATGCTAAATGTGCATACACGCATACATGTTTACGCACACGCACATACACGCACGCACACACGCGCGCACACACACACACACACCTCCCATATGTAAAGTTTTGATTATTTCCGTTTATCAGTCATTTTTTTATTAAAATACAACAACCTATTCAATGTTACATATAACGAGACGTGGTCTTCTCATAAAATAAATGGTCACAGGATCTTCCTGCCAGCATGGTCCACCAGCTTTTATTGTTTACACTCCACACAAGCTAGCCCTTATGGCCTCTTTGTTGCTTTGCATACAAAATGAAAGATATTAAGCAGGCTGGCTTATTAACAGGATTGCTTTATAGAGGCAGACATGATTTAAGGCAGACTGCCATATTGAGTGAGGGGATACTAGCCCTACTGGTCTGTATTTATTATGAGCTCCATTAATAAAAGAGAAGACTATGAGCTCAACAGCCATTTCATACAAATAGGCTGAGGGCAAGGAAAGTAATGGATACAAACAAACAAAATGATTCTACCACTTGTCAAATAGACAGAGTGATTCTTTAAACTAAAGACACCTGTCCTAGGCGGACAAGGCACAGGCAAAATGCGAGCAAAAAATTGCGATGTGACTCATGAGGTGGCCCCGCAGTAAAACATATGAATAGAAAAAAAGGATTCTGTTGGAACATAACAACAGCTTTACACCTTTTTTTCCCCTCTAATCTACTTCATCTGCCCCCTCCTCCTCCGGATTCCACTACCTGTCTCAACCAGGCCCAGGGGGATACTGGACCCACATATACTCACCAATACTCTGAGATATGCCCACAGTATGACAATCTTTGCTGTATTCTGTGTCTTGACGATTGCACACTTGGAACACTGCTACATTGTACGACAAAACGCCCTTTCTCTTGCTTCGGGAAACGACCGGTCGACATGGGCAACAAGATGACCCCCGGATAAACAACAGGACTCTTTAAGGTCAGCCGAGAATGACCACTTCTTGCAAAGACCAGCGTTGCTCCTTAAAGTCACGATGGTCTAATTCAATAAACCGCAGTGGCTACTGATGAGCAATGGGATTGTCTGGAGTCGCCAAGTCGGAGATGGGCCAGCTGATAGAATGCTGTTTGTGTCTCTAGGAGGGCTGCCCGCCTCAGTGACACCTGTTTAAAGCAGGAAAAGCTTTAATCTCCAGGAGGCACTAAACAAGGGAGGGAGACAGACACCGAGACGCGGCCGAAGACTTACAGGGGAAGTGCAGGAGGCCGGTGACTTTGTCTGCTGACTGTGTTAATAACCACAAATCAAAATGAATCATGCCCGCTGAGGCACAGTGACTTATGAGTGGTAATACCCAACGTTAAATATTGTACAGCATAAACACATTCAAATTTGTGTTTGCATACACTCACTACTGCCTACTTGTAGAAGAATAAAAAAATAAAGAGATGTCGCTGTGTTCCACGGTTGCATGTGGGCCTACAGGAGCAACAATAAGCAAGCAATGCTGCAGACAAAACAAGCCTCGACACACAGTAAGAAATAATCAGGGAGAAGAAAAGGCAAATTCCAAAGCGACTGCAGTGGAGCATGCCCGCGCACACAGCCTGACCATGGAGCACACTCCAGCTGCCATCCGAGGAGACATTATGACACTACCTTCCGTTTATTCCTCTCCTCCGGTACACTAATGAAAACAAAAGCCCCGTTCAACCTCCGCCCTCCCGCCATCCTAACAAAAACAGATACGGTTAGTCCCCCGAAGAAAATGGGGAGCCTAGGTCTTAATGAACCCTGTCAGAGAGCGGGTCTGGATGTCATTGGGGCAGGGATGGAAAATGAGATAAGTTTTTATTTATGGCTCCTTTCATTAGGTGGGATTTACCGCTCGAGTAAGGGAGGAATTAAAGGCTAAGGAGCCGTCTGATTATAAGCATGCCCAATCGTCCGCCTGAAGGCCTTACGCTGCCTCAAGAGGACCCTGCTCTTCAGGGATCCACGGGGAATTCATTCTGGCCAAGGCCAAACTCACAATCCTGCAAAGCAGGAGCATTATTGGCAGACCATATTGCCACCTTTCCAGCACTGAGGGAGCACAACATAAAAGTGAAACACCTATTGTGTTCCCCATGTACCGTACTCCATACACCCGGTACAATGCACAAGCAGCAGCACTCTGTGTTGTTCTTGGGTAATGCTGCTTGTCTACGTCTGGTGTCTAAGCCATCACAGAGCTTGGCCAGCCACCGCAGGGTAAGGGGCGCTTATTGGAAAATCAATGGCGTAAATGCTAAGCAAGTTACAGGAAGATGTGGGAAGGAAGGGTTTTTATTGATAAAGCAGAGATAGGCCTTTGATGCTGCACAGGGAATATACCCACTGATGGAGGGACCTTGTAGTCCTTTGTAGGCAGATTTAGGTCTTGTTTACAAATGTTCCACGTAATAAGTCATTCATGCAGTCCACTAACTGACTTTTTAGGCCAAACGCAAGTCAAAATCCTTACGATTTTAACATTTTACCAATAATCAATTTATACAGTCAAACCAGTGCTTATCATTTCTAGTTTAGCAAAGATGTAAAGCATTATCGGTCGTTGCTTGCTGGAAACATCTCGTCCACGCTCCTTTTCCAGTGTATGTAATGCAAACGTAAGGGTGTTCCATTGTTGCTCCAGCTTCAGAAGGCAAAAAGTCCCCTCAGGTCGATGGCACTCATCCTGTAAACAGGGCTTCCCGTAAAATCAATGATCTTCAGTAGGAGCTATCAGTTTGTTGAACAGAAATAGCTTTGGCTGTGTTGAGTGTGTCTGCGGGCATGTGTGTTTTAAGGGTCTGTCTTAGAGTATGTCTTAGAGATGTCGGAGTTAAGACAAAGCGCTTCTATTATGTCAAAGTCCCTATGAATCTATAGTTCTGTGGATCTAAATATAGCACTACAACTCCCAGCGTACACCGTGATATGTCCCAAACAATAGAACACCTTAAAAAGTGATGTTTTCAATTTTCACAGTCATTCTGCTGGAGAAAATATTCATTTTGTGTCACGTAGAAATGGCATCTTTAACATTATTAATCAAGGCTTGGTAGAGTGGATAAGCTATATTATTTTCATCAAACCAGTCGCATGAAGAAGGATAGCACACAATATGCACATGGCCGCTGACCACACCAACAAGACGGCCATGGCAAACAATCGGTTCAGAACACGGCTGGCAAAGAAATTAAAATAGTGAGTCAAGGACAGCGGTTGTCTCCTCACTTTTAAAGGGTGTGATGGAAATAGCATACGAGTGTAATTAGAAGTAGTTAATTAGCTGTGGGTTAATTAATGGGATCTGAGAAGTGTTGGTGAAAGAGGTGGTGGAGTGGCAAAGCAAGGGGAAACAGCGAACACGCAGCAGGAAGCCCCAGTCTCCCGCCAATTAGCAACCAGCATGGGGGGGCTGCTATGGTAGACGGAGAGCACAAATGAGAAAAGCCCCATATCATTTCACACACCAAACACTGTGCCACGAAGCACGGGTGTTAGTTAGAATGGTTGTTGTTGTCCCCTTGTTGCTTTTGTAAAGTGATCTTATTTACGGTTTACACATACTTGATTTTATTTACGGTTTACACGTAACTGAATGTTTTAAAATAATCATAGAAATGTGCAATGCAAAGGTGCATGCAAAACAATTCAACTGAGTACAGAAAAACACATCCTTATCATGGTACCCCTACTCAATTTCCAGCAATTGAAAGGCCCTACTCTATTGCTCTCTGGTGTTGTCTCAGCCGGTTTGTTGAGCAGGAGTCCTTGTGTTTTATAAATGCATAAATTATTCCTGGGATAAAGGTATTGATGTATAATCAGAGAAGGGATATTGTGCACAAGCTTACGTCCGCCCTCAGGCAGATGCACAGTGTGAACACTGCATGTACTAGCACACAGCGGGCAGTCGTTGAGTTCGCAAGACAACGAGAGAGAGAGAGAGAGAGAGAGAGAGAGAGAGAGAGAGAGAGAGAGAGAGAGAGAGATGTTATGAGGAGAAGAAGGGTGTAGGGGAGG
>OMKX01090178.1:0-14912 GCA_900302425.1 Brosme brosme
TCTCCAAACAATCAAATAAACAACCAGATTTTCTCATTAAGTTGTAAGTAAAAAAAAAAAATCTGTTCAATTTCACAATGAGAAGCACACACATACACACGCGCACAGACACACACACACACACACACACACACACACACACACACACACACACACACACACACACACACACACACACACACACAGGGTTGTGAGCGTGCACATGCCGATCACACATAGACATACAAACCGATAGGGGTGTTAGCGTGCAAACACACACAGCTATATTTGCTTACACAATGGATAATACAAAATGGACACTTGGGATGCTCTGGTGAAGCCACCTCCTGGGGGTTGCGTTACACCAGAGTGCGCGGCGCTGTGTGACTTAATGGAGCGTGTCACGTGCTCACACTTCCACTCAGATATCTACTTACCGTCACTGTTGCTCAGCTCCCCATCTATCTCTATTCCAACTGGAATGTCACACCGAAAATAATCACACCACATAATTATTAATATTACCACACATTACCACTCCATTTGAGCAATTGCTTCGATCCAACGATAGCAAATTATGTAACAATTTCCCCCCTATAGATATATACAGTACAATGCATACTTCCCAATATTCCATACATCGTACTTTAATAATGATAGTTAACTTTTCAAGACACACAGACACTTCCCATTCATTTAAGAAAAATGTTTACTCAATAAACAAAACAGAAGTAGGTATGATATATAAATATACAGTATATATATACTGTATATATGCACATACATACAAACACTTAATAGAAATCATATAAAGATCATAACCCACTCACCCTCTTCCAACTGGGTGATATCTGTTTTCCTGGGCATGGTGAGAGCAGAGAGGGGATAAGCCTCGTTCCTCTACTGTGCGCTGGGCTGGCGTACGCCAAATCCTGGCTCACCTCGCCTCAACCTCAACTCAGGTATCGTGGCGGCTGCCGCCACCGTCGCTATGACGACAGCGGCACGTGACGGTTCAGCGCGGCCTCTGTCAGCAGGGGAGGGCCAGGTGGCTGCCTGTCTGTGAATGAAGGATGATGACGTGACGAGTCAATATCATCCCATATGACAGGTCGTCCCTGCACACCGCTGGGTTGCTTTCATTGCTGAACGCAACAGGATGAAATGATCATATATTGTGTCTTTTTTTTCTTGTATTATCATACCGTGGCCCTAAAATAAAAATAAGCAGGTGTCAAGTTTTCAAATTGACACCCAAGAGTACACTCCTACTTTAAAGACCCTATTGAAACACAGTAAATAGTACAGTTTAGCATATGAGCTGAAGGGCTGCATTACTCAAGTAGCAGACACTCTCACTCTCCCCTCGGTCATCGGAAACCAGACAGACAGAGGAGAGACACTCTAAACTTTTAATGAGAGCTATGGTTTCTTCCAATCAGACCCTGTCACGGTCACACCAGGAAGCAACCAAAACGATACATCATTTGCACTGTATCCACTTTTGGACCTGAGAAACCGTATAACCTGATAAGGATATCACATTTGAATTGAAAAGAAACCTTATATCCAACCGTTGCTAAAAAAAGATCAAAAGAAGGCAAGGATGAACAGCGGAGTGCCATTAAATAATAGAAGAGAGGTCGTCTTCCAACAGAATATATTGTTTCAGCACATCACGTCAGCGAGGCCAGGAAATGGACGGATGACCTTTGTAACCTCTACCTTGGATCAAATATGAAATATCAACTCTGATGTCGAGTATTTTCTAACCTTCTTTCTTATTTAGTGTTCATGCCGGCCAGATATTGTGTACGTGGTTCACATTGTGAACTAGTAGTGTAAATGGTGAGCGAAGGTGTAACGGAAAATGCTTGACCCTCTGGGTTGTGTGATGAGGTCAAGGCTAGTATTTACATTGAGTATGTTTCCTAGTATGAGAAGGTTGTTGTTTATACATAAACACACCGGTGAGCCACCAAGCAGTACGTAGTATAGGTCTATGGGCAGCGGAGGGAATGTTGTGCAGAAACACCCGGGTGGAAGATCAAATATTTATCGAGTAGGAAGACAAATCACTCTCGATATGAGGGCATTATTTTTCTAGTGACATAAAAAAATAGATATTAAATAGTCAAAATGAAATGATTGACTTGTCTTGCATGCCATAAAGTGTCTTTCTGCTTTCTATGATTACCTTGTTACATGTGGTACAACATACACCCAGAGCCGATAGATGCATGAAGTGTACAGGACAGTGGGCATGAGGAACGGCAACAGAAGGAGAATGCATGACAGGCCTTGCCGTTGCTGACATGTTGCCGATGGAAGCCTCTTTAGTACATCACACTCGAGGGTGGTGTTTAAAAAACGAAACAAAAAACAGGCCTGGTTTTATTGTATATCTCTGATGGTTTTATTATTTACATGATGTTCTATTTGCAGTAATATGTGTAGGAAGATTATGTGCACAGTAGTTCATAAATAAAGATTGTTTGTACAAACGTATAACTAAAAAGGAAAATAATAACACAAACACACCCACAACAAATTTAACAAAAGGAAAAAAATTGCTATTGATTCAAAGAGTCACTGTGGCACAGATTACCTGCCCTCAGACAACCCTCTATGTCCATCCACACGATTCACACTCACTTGATACAAAGAATGCAAACACAGAAATTTGTCAGCTTCCACACTAACAAAAATAGGGAGATTAAATTAGTAGAGCCATTCAAACCTGTGAAAATTAATTTAAGTTTAGCCTACCTACGCTAGCACATCCCATGTTATCTTCACTTTCTAAAACTAAAAAAAAAAAACACAACAAAATCGAGATAAGGGTGTCTTAACGGATAGAAATTCATTTTCAATGAATGGTTTGTCAAAGAGAAAACGGTTAACGGGCCTGAAAGGCGTCTGCCATCCAGGTTAATGAATACAAAACGCATCACAGCTTTCAGCCCTAAATTCCACACACAGGGGGAAATCCTTTCTTTTAAACAGTCAACCTAATCTGTTACCATGTCTCAGGTGCAACAACATGGCCAGAGGAGCGAGCCAGCAAGGAAAATAAAAATAAAAATCATCATTCCACTCAGCCATTTGTGGTGTGCGTGCACGTGTGTGTGTGTGTGTGTGTGTGTTGTGTGCGCATGTGGAGTGGTTCAATACATTTATTTCATTACCACGCCAGGAAACAACGGTTCATGAGTGAGGAGGCGAGACAGTCCGTTCTGCCCAAATACCTCAGCAGTGTATGGATGTGGTGGTGCAGCGATAACCGTAGACTTCACAGTCTAGTTCCATAAGGCACCGCGTCCAAGGTGTCCTCCTCCATGAGCACCGTGAGACGGTACCACCCAATCAGGCCCGACGACATCGCTAAAGGAACCGATTGGATGCCGACCGCTGTCACGATGCGAGCGGCGTCCCCCTTTAGTTTGCTTTATTACAAGCACAACCAGCCCTGAAGGAACTCCGTCACCGGCAGCTCTTTCTACACATTCTATGTCGTGTTCCTCCAGTAGAAACACCTCTCAAATGGGCCCTCTCAAAAACCATAATACAAGCAGAAATAAAATAAAAAGAATCTCTCAAAAATAATAATAATAATAATAATAAAATAAACAAACAAAAAAAGTTTTTTTTGTTGCAACAAGTGGTCCTTCAGAACACAAGCTAGGCTTGGGGCCATTTTTGGCCAAGGTGGTGAGCTCTGCAGAGTACGGTCAGGGTGCATCTGTGGGTCGCGGTCATATTCTCTGGATCTTGTCGGCAACCACCACAGGGTTCTCCTTGCGAATCTTGGCGGCAGCTTCCGCTTTGTAGTCGTACGGGCAGTTGTGCTTGTCCGAGTATCGGTGACCGCCGCAGAACAGGTTCCCGCAGCGACAGTCGAACCCTGAAGGGACCCAGTGGGTTAGTCACAGTGGTCCTTCCCAGACAGGAAGAGCATCACGTGGCATCACACACGGACACAAAACATTTGCTATGAAAAAAACACAAGCGATTCTATTGGTCGAGAGCTTTCAAAGGATTGGTCAGGCTGTATTGCCCCATTCAAAGCCCTGATTTCTGCAGACAGCTCTGACCGCTAACGCTTTCAGAGCTCTGGCTGAATGGCTGCACTTCATTTACCATCCAAGTGTGTACAGGTGCATATCTAGTGGCATAAATGGCTACTTGCTCACCGCATTAGTGAGGCAGTACTGAGGCAGCAGTTTCTTAAGATTAAATGTTTATGAGTTTTGAGTAGAGTAGTTTATGAGTAGTGCTGGGCCGTTCATGTCCCTCCCTCACAATGTGCAAACTATGGAGAGTGTCCGCCGCTGGTAGAAGGCAAATCTACACAGTTAAAACAGTATTGTGTAAACAATTGGTGACGTTCCAGATACTACATCCATATTTTAAGATAAATAGCCCTTGATCTGTACTCACTCAGGGCTTTATATTTGTACAGCCATTAATTAATGATTTTAGGTAGGCCTATGCATTTTAGGCAACAAGAATAAAATGTGAACACTGTGCTCCATCAGTATTTTCAGAAGGCCCGACATTTGAAGGACGTGATGACGAGAAACTGCAGAATAACTGGATACAATTGGCTTACCTGTGAGGCCAACTTTTTTACGGCACATAAAGCATCGATTCTTCTTTGGCTTGAGCAGCTCTGTTAGTTCTGATCCTTCCCCACCAACAGCGCCAAGTGGAGAGGCCGTAGCGGTCGGCTGGGTGACCACTGCAGAGAAACAACAACAACAACAACAGCAGCATGCATGAGCTTACAAGGATGATTACTCAACTTTGGCAGTTGTTATTGGTATTCCACAGGGATATTAAATACCAACCAGGCTCTTCTAACTCCTGATTGGCTGAAGTTCCACAATCCCCAGTAGAGAGGCTTAGCCTCGACATCTGCCGAGTCATCGAGAGTGAGGCCCCTCCGCTGTCATGGAAAACATTTAGCAGAAAAGTATTGGAATAGGTTTTAGTTCTCCAAATGCATTTGCTGTAGCAACGTTCCAAGACGCTAATAAAAATAGATAGACACAAAGTAGCGGTGTGGTGAAGTCAGGGCAGCATGACTTACTGAATGACTAATGAGACAAAAGGGGATAAGAGGCTAAAACAGACCGCCAAAATGTCTGCCACTACAAGCAGAAAGCACATCCTCTTGAAAAGAGAAGTAGTAAGCTTTATGATTCATACTCAAAGCTATGCAAATTCCCAACAGAGGCAGGGTAGGCCTCCGGTAAAATACTGTGATATCAAATCCCGACAATCACAAAATAGCTCTTCATGGACCCTTTACACACAATTTCATACTTCATCTATTGTATGGTCAATATAAATTAAAGCTTTATGCAACACTACTTTAACAATCATAGTCCGTTTTATTTATTTTATAAGTTAAACTAATAATTAATGTGTACTGTATGTTTGTGCTGTTTGGGGTGGGGAAGGTTTTTTGTATGTCGGTTCATAACAAAAATGATAACCAATTATAAAACAAATGCAAAAGTGCCCGGTAGCTACGGCACAACTAGTCTAAACAATTGGCTTCTTTAATGTTCTTTTTTTAACCGCAACATAGTCCAAGAAGGACCTTATGCAATGTACCTGCCAAAAAAAACTGATAAACATGTTCATCGCAATCATTTAAACCAATGACGCCATGATTGAAGTGCTGCAGGTCAACCCCAACATGGAAGGTTTCTGCTCCAATTAAAGACACATACATGTAACTTGGACCCTAGCTTTCTGGAACCGGTTCATTAAGCCATTTAAAAAGACAGACACATAGTTTACCTAACACAACTGACGGGAGAACATATTTTACTCCGTTGGAAACTTAATATACTGCATTGTCCACACACCTGAGAACCTCGGTCGCTACAGCCTCAGCGGTCGCTGCCGCCGCCTCTGCAGCAGCATCCTCAGCTGCTGCCGCGGCCTCCGCCGCAGCCACAGCGTTGAGAGTGGCCTCCAGCCTCCTCCTGGAGGACGCCTCCGCTGCGGACCCAAGGGACAACCCGCCGCCACCTGAGAAGACCCGGGAACACGTCACACAGAGAAATAAGGCGAGTCACCGCCAATACATACTTAAAGATGCTGTGGGTAAACATCGTGGGTTGTGAAGAGAGAACAGAAAATAGCAAGATTTGGAAAGCTAACCTAAAAAAAACATCCCCTCCCTCCCTGCTGGTTTCCCCACCAATGAGAAGTGATATGTTCACACACACTTGTGAGGGACAGGCAAGATGGATTCCCAAACCAATCAGGAAAGGGATGCCCTGATTGGTCAGAAATTAAGTGGCAGCAGTCAAAATGTTTTAACGTCTCGTACAGACGCCATCAGAAACAGATATTCTCACAGCGCATTTCACTCACCAATTGCTGACTGATGGTTATGTCATTTCTATCAAATTACACTCCAATAATAGCTCTTAAACAGTACCTTTAGGTAATTATTAAAGTATTATAGGAATTGAAAAGTCCTACCCATTGCACCCATGGAACTCATGCCTCCATTGTTCTGTCTGGACAAGTGCTCCTTGTTGCAGAGGGAGCACATGCCATTGGTCCTTGGGTTGCCATAGAAACCACAACCTGTGGCACAGAGCATAGGAACTGGACTCTGATTGGTCTCCTGGGCCATAGTGGTGACTGGTGCCGAGGTGACCTGTAGATAAATATATAAAAAAGTGAAAATCAGTTGCACACATGCAAGAGTATTGGAGTGACAATAAAAGCCCTGTTGTGAGATCACGCAGTCACACCTGCACATTATTTTTTGGGCATACTGGGTTCAATAAAAAAAAACTATTTGAAACAAAATGGGCCACAGTGAAATAGTTGGAAGACAGTAAACACAGAGTAAATGTGTTTTATTTAACGAGTCGTTTAAACATTTTAACGAAGGAGGGGTCAGAGTTGTGGGTTGAGACAAACACGGATTCATAAACAAGTAGTAGCAGATGATCAATTCCTTTTGAAAGCTGCCGTTTTATGTGTACATGGCTGACAGCAGTGCTCCTTTTCACAACCCTGACCTCACATGCGTTTCAGCAGCCTCCTGTCACAAGACTGCAATGGACACGCCGATCGGAAAACCACACACAATCCGACTAGCTTTTATAGTGCACAGCATGCTGCTATATTAAGCAATCCCGATAGGGTTCATTCCCAGCACAAGAATAGTACAGAGCTCCAGCCAATGGGGACGCCTGCCTAAACTATATTTATTGATCCCCTTTTGTTTTAGCATCGTATGAACGTACATCACCATGCTATATGCGCTCCATCTCAGGAGATCAATATTGAGGATGACTAAAGTAAAAGACAACACCCATCACGACCGAGGATGGATCCTCAAGACACTTCCTGCATGGAATGCTGTGTTGATGTTGTGCTGTGAATCCACTGAGTCATGCTAGCTGGTCCACACAACACGGATCATACCGGGCATTCCCTGCCACAATCACAGCAAAACCAACCCGAAACGCAGAGGATGTTTTAGGATAAAAACATCGGATAGACACCAGTTATCACAGCCGGTTCACAAGGGATTTGCCATGATGAGTTAGCATGTTAGCAGCTAGTTGTAGCCTTGTGGCTACATCAGAGCAGTCTAGACATGATGGCTTTGTCTGTGGTGCTTTGTTTTTGTTGGTTAGTCCTCGTAAGCCACCAAATATGTCAACAGAATCAAACAATAAAGTGCCAGAGAATCGCGACTTGACGCCATGTCGTGGGGGCTATGGGGCAACATAATGAAAGTAAAGCTTAAAGACTGAAGACTTTAGCCCACCATGCTAACGATACAGACGACCTAACAAGGACCGAGAGACACGTGTAACTACAGGATCAGAATGTGTTGTGAATAAACGGACCAACCTGTCCTATCTAGTCCATCATGAACTATCTTACCTTGTTGTTTTTTACTATAGTAAGAGTTAGCGTAAAATGCTTTTCTCTTCGTGTTATTATAAAAGTTAAACAGGTTGTAAAACTAAACCGTTCCCTAGGAATCTACCTTAACCTTTCTGTCACAGAACAATCTAGGAGAAACGACCTGCTTCCAGTTTCTATCTACTTATCTACCTTTATTATTTAACTTTACCAATTTGTTTTTTAAGCTTTTGGGTCAACTTTGATGGCTAAATAAAGTTAGAATTTGGATTAAGTACATTAATGTCACCGCCAACCAGACGTCCCGTGGGGGGTGGGTTTTATTTTAGTGGACTTATGACTGTCGGTGAGAGTTTAAAGAAAGTTTATTGTAAGAGTACTTACCAGCTACAGGGCTCTGCGTGGTGTTGTGCTCAGTGTGTCGCCGACTGGAGACAACTTGTATTTAATACTACTGGCAGCTGACGTCACGGATGACTCGTGTTCTGATTGGAGGACCCGGGCTCGGGCAGAATGTTTACAAAACGGTAATATCAAAACTTTGAATCACGTTATGGTCGTTTACATTTTTGTAAAATGTAAATATCTCTGCTGCATTTTAAAGAAGGAAGACATATTCTTGCATATAAGCAAGAATACCTTTATAGTAATCGTAATAGTACTTTTCGTACTATTAGTTCTGATGCTATTAGCATTTTCAGAAATACATCCATAGTCAAGGGAAATTAGCTATAATCGAAGTGGACATTTTCCTAAAAATATTACTTGTTATAAGACTGGATCAGCTTGTGTAGGAAAAACACTTTCTCTAATACCCTTCCTGTAAAATATTGTCATAACAGTAGAGAATATCTACTAACTTTCGTTGTCATTAGGGATGATATTAAAAGCCAATATTTCAGTTCCACATGCCACAACGCTTGTGATAACATCACTAATATATAATCTGCTCTGATCTTAAAAAAGACCACTTGCCTTGAGAATACGTAGCATTTATATAACACTTTCTGGTGTAGTATAAGGACTAAGTAGTAGTGTTAATAGCAGTGTTTTTTGTTGTTGTTAGGATAATAGATGGAACCTATTAACATTTATACAGCGACCTACTATAGCCTATACAATGTTTAACAATAAGTTAAACATCCTGAAATAAGCTAACTGAGTGTGAACTGCTACAGCCTGGGTGCCAGATACCAGTATACAATTATGAGACCATGGACATCTTTAGCAAATATTAATGATTCCATGTTCCAGGTGAATAGGTTTGTGTATTTGTATTTGTGTACGTTTTTTTTAATAGGACAATAAAACGTATATAACGGTTATTATAGCAGTATTTATTATGTTGCCATAATGTAACCATGAATTCCCTTGATGCTCGTACTAGGCTTCCTACAGTTGTTTGAGATGTGTATCAATTTATAATCATAAGGTTTAATTCACGATTTAGTTTGTGTTCCACAAATGTTGATCTTTTGTGGAACAGTTGTGCACTCAAATTGCACAACTGTTATTATAAATTGACGCGTTAGTTTCATACATCTTCGAAATAGTGATGTATTACTACATATATTGACAGCGAATTTTGTCTATACTTTTAGACAGTTATTTTCTGAAATGTAACGTTTAAAGGTTACAAAGGGAAGTGACGTAACATATCCAAGCTATCTCCGTAGGAACGCCTTCAAATGCGCATGTGCTCGCTCTGTCCAATCAGATATCAGAATCTTCTGATCCTAAGCGAATCAGGTTTGAGCGAGCTAGCATTTAAACGAGGCGATACAACCAACGCTATTGTGCAGCACCAGGCCAGAGTTCTCACTCCTCATGAACTAAGTGATCGAAGCAGTAGTTTAACTATGGCTTTCCGCGTGACCAGGGTAAGATCTTTATTTGGAATCCATTTCGTATCAAGTTTTCTGCAGATGCCATATTATTGATGTTTTTTTAAGTATACATTTTAACATGTTCAGAATCAGTCATCATGAATCACTAATCTTGTTTCAGTCAGTGTTCTGTTCTTTCGCCCTCCATCTCGCTCATGTTTTCTTGAATCTAAATTTGTTTTGTAGAATCGTATTGCTACTGAGAATGCCGTTGTTGGCAAGGCCGTCCAAACGACCAAACCTACACTGCGGCCAAGGGCGGCGTTGGGTGAAATCGGAAATGTTGCCGTCTCCGAGCAGGGACGGCAAAAGGTAACTTGAAGGCCGCTTTTCAAATGCAATGCAAATCAACAAAGACACTGTACAATTGTTAACATTGAATTTCATTTACAGCACCCTAAAAAAGTTGAGACAAATATCGGCAAGCCCAAAACAAAGAAGGCCCCTGTGGTCCTTGTTGAGGAGGAGCCTGCAAAAAAGGAGCCTGCAAAAGAGGAGCCTAAGGTGAAGGGGCAATCTTATAGGACCTGCACACTTGTTCTCACTATTATGTGTACCAAGCTAATGTATTTCATGTGGTAGGAGATACAGGAGCCCGCATCTCCTTCTCCAATGGACATCTCAGGCTGTGCTCCGTCAGAACTCTGTGAAGCCTTCTCAGATGTCCTACTTGACATCAAAGATGTGGATGCTGACGACTACAATAACCCCATGCTCTGTAGCGAATATGTAAAGGAAATCTACAAGTACCTTCGACAGCTCGAGGTAGGGTTTGTGTACTTCTATAACTTCCTGTTTGGGCCTCCTGCATCTTAGCCATGCTGCATGTTAAGAATGTGCTTTACCCCACCCCTCCCCAGGTTGATCAGGCTGTAAAGCCTAAATATCTGCATGGACAGGAAGTGACTGGGAACATGCGTGCAGTCCTTGTTGATTGGCTTGTACAAGTGTCCGTGAAGTTCCGTCTCCTCCAGGAAACTCTGTTCATGACTGTGGCCATAATTGACCGCTTTCTTCAGGTAAACTCTTTTCGATGTGTAGTTAAAAAAATGTTTGGGCCTGGCAGCAGGTTGTGTGGAAATGTGTGTGTGTGTAGAGTTAAGAATTTAACTGAGCAAACTGGTGGTACAAGCAAACCATCCATTTTGTCTGTGCAAACACACCATCTTGGTTTGGTGTGTGGCCTTACTGTAAGCGGTTGCTCCAACAGCACCATCCAGTTCCCAAGAAGCGGCTCCAGCTGGTTGGCGTGACCGCCATGTTCATCGCCGCCAAATACGAGGAGATGTACCCGCCGGAGATCTACGACTTCGCCTACGTCACGGACCACACCTACACCACCGCCGACATCCGTGAGATGGAGATGACGGTGCTCAGGGTGCTGGACTTCGGCCTGGGGAGACCACTGCCCATCCAATTCCTCCGCCGCGGCTCAAAGATCGCGGAGGTGAGTTGTGTGGACCCCCGCTTGCTCGCCCACAGAGCTCCGACAGCCGCTAGTTGGTAAGCTGCTATGGTTACCATCCGCAGGTGGCCGCGGAGCAACACGCCCTGGCCAAGTACTTCCTGGAGCTGTGCATGGTGGACTACGACATGGTCCACATCCCGCCGTCCAAGGTGGCCAGCGCTGCCCTGTCGCTCTCGCTCAGCGTCTTCAAATGTGGCGACTGGGTAAGTCCCTACCGGCACACACGGCGCTTTCCTCAGAGCACTAGAGGAACGTTAATCTAGTACAGCGAGGCAAATTGCAACTAGTTGCTAGAACCCAGTGTGTTGGGCTTCATTGTGTTCTCTGGAGCACAAATTCTGTTTTGTTGTAGTCCTCTAATACATGATTACTTGCCGTTATGGGGCCTTATGTCACCAGAAGGGGCTAACGCAGTTCCATTCATGGCTTTTGTAATCATGACTTGTATGGTGTGCTCTTCCTTAGGATACAACACTGGCACACTACATGAACTTCACTGCGGAGGAACTCCTTCCTGTGATCCAGCTCATTGCAAAGAATGTTGTCAAAGTGAATGAGGGTCAGACAAAGAATGTGGTAAGATGGAACCCAGCCCTGTGCATTTACTGCATTTGCCTGACGCTCTTGGCAGCGTAATAATTCAATTCCTTTGCTTTTCAGGCTGTTAAGAACAAGTATGCATCGGCCAAGATGATGAGGATTTCCACCATTGCACAGCTCAAATCGTCGTTTATCACAAGCTTGGCAACAAAATGAGTCTCTTTTTTTCAAGTGGTTGTACAGATAACTTAAGGTTTTTTGGTTTTTACTGAAGCGTATTCTTTCGTTTAATCATTTTATATATGACGGGCTAAACTTTTGTTTCAAAAAAAGTTTAGTCGTGTGAATTTTAATGGAACGTAACTTTTTATGCAGAATAAAAATCTCTACGAAACAATCTTTGCCGTGTATTTTCACTTTACCACCAGAGGGCGCTCAATTATTATTTATACGCCCTTGTACATGGCGCTCCTTGTATTTTTGCTTTACAATTATTACATGAACTGACATAAGTTGGCAGTTAATGCCACAATTACTTTTTTTTATAATTCGAAGTGATTTGGGGAAATCTTGTAGGCCTACACCATTTCAATGATGCATCTAAAGGCTTGTGATTATACAAATGCCTGCCGACACCGTGGTTGTAGTATGCCTACTTTACATTACGGTCATAGACAATGTAACTGTTCGACATATAGGGCAAAATTGCAGCAGATAACGTCAAACTACAAGGATCAACTTTAATCACACACATCCACAACTGGGGCCAGGCTGAGGGACCGCGGGGGGAGACGTGGTGGGAGCCACACGGTGTGCATGAAACTTCCCCAAGGAGAGCTTCTGTTTGGCGTGCTAAACGCCATCTGCCATGGTGGAGCAACGTCCATCGCGAGGATCCTAGGCAGTCACTGGACAGCTTGACAGGCATCTGCGTTTAAATGTACTCTAATTCAGTCTAGCCACGTCACACCTTACAGGCAATGGGAACCACAAACCAGATTTATGCCGCTACTTCATTTCTTTCTGAGCTGTGAACAGCAGTTCATATCATTGGAGGTTAATGTTAATCGTTGGCTCCCTCATGTGGTTCTAGTATAAAACACTTATAATGACTCAATGTGAACAGTCAAGGCTGACCGATTGGATTAAAGAAAAGTTCTGAATTAGGTAACGCTTCACTTTTGCATGTGGTTCCAACCGCTGCATTCAGAAGCAAGTGGAGTAGCCATACAGCACGTTTGTACACATCGGGATCTTTGCGAATAAAGATGATAGTATGCTTCATCTCTCCATAGAGACGAGTGATAATTGGTATGTTGTGTGTCTGTAAAGGGAGGCTTTTAAACCCATGGCTCATGTGGGAATTCATTCTTGTAGGCTGAGGTCATGCCTGGGCTGCCGTATCGGTTTACAAGACGGATCCCCACTCCTGTGTGAAGCACCAGACACGTCCAGCTGCTCTCAAATATGGTGTGTTCTCCTTTTCTAGTTTATAGGCGATTTTAGGTTTTGATGGATCCATATTTGTATATAAGTTAAGTCTTATATTTGATCTATAAAGTTCACTCTCCAAAAAAGCTGGTAGGCCTCTACAAACTCACTTTTTGATGCGCACACACACAAAAAAGTTTGTTTTGCCCAAATGTACGCCTTGTCCCTCCCTGAAGTGTATACAAGCTCCATAAAGTCAGCAGGTTAAGATAAATATTCAGAGCTTGTCTATGGCTTTGAATAATTTCAGTCGTAGGCCTGCTCCGCTCACGGCATCCATCACTTTAGTTCGCAATCATTTGAATGGAAGACTTACTGCAGGATAAAACCATTCCATCCATGGCTCCATTGAACCAACTCTAAATCAATGCGGTCTGTGAAGTACCAGGGTGGAAGATATCCATGCCTCCAATCCGTAGCAGAGGACGTTACGCAGGCTACCATATGACTGATGCAGTACATGTTTTCATTCATTTATTATAGGCCTTGTGTATTTGACAATAGGTTTGAAAGAAAGTGATTGCTGCAGCTGTGCTTTTGCAACATTGAGGTATAGTGGCTAAAATAATAAATGATTGATCAGTTCTATTGGTCAATCCTGTGACTTTTCAGAATCATTTCCAGTTGTACCCGTGTCAAAAAGCAAATAAGATGACTGAACTTAATAGAAATCATAAGACAAACACTTATACACCTCCTCCGCTATCATTGATCATAAGGACCGGGCTCTCTGTGTTTGTAATCCGATCTAAATGGTGCAGAGTCAGCCTGTTTGCTGGCAGACTCTGCATCTGTGCTTCCAGAGGATCATCCTCCCCTCCCCTAAAATGGGGAGAAGGGCCAGAGATGGGTCTGCTGGTGCTGCTGCTGCTGACACATTGTAAATCTACCTCTGCCCCCCCGCCCCGCATTGTTCTCAGCTCTGCCGTGTCATTGGTCGGCCATGCGACTACATGACCTGTCACTCACAAGCGATGATCAGTCCTTCACCCCGGAGTCCGCGTGGAGGATGTTTTGGAGGGTGACGTTGTCAGCAAACAATTATGCGCGCTCAAGGGCTACTCGTTTTCTTGCCAAGATTGATATATCATTATGGAGGTGAAATTCAGCATCGGTTTGAGTGGATTTTGCTTTGCTGTTTTATAGATCCCGAGATAGTGCTTTTGGTCGGAATAGTTTATTATTATTTATTAGCTTTTTCCTGATCAATGTAGGACCTTCCTTCAAAATCGATATTGTCAAGAGGATGGTCAATGTTTACAAGACCATGAAGTCTTAGACACTTCTTAATAAATATACCTAAAACAATTCCTTGTTTTGTATTCTCCATCACACATGCACATGTACACACGCAAACACCCACACCCACACACGCAAACACACACGTGCACACACGCACAGGGTCCTCAGGGGAGCGGGTGAACAGAAGCAGAGTTATTGATTATATGAGTCAATAGACTAGTTTCCTCCCGGACTAGATGCACTTAGGGAGTACGTCCCTGCTCTCTCCGTTGGCCAGGTTATAAAGTGCACCAGTCCAGCCTAAATTATTCAGAAGCCTTCCTCCTCCCCCTGCTCCCTCCGCCTCCGTCCCTCCTCCTTCTCTTACTCCTCATTCTCCTCCTCCTTCCCCT
>OMKX01090185.1:0-18393 GCA_900302425.1 Brosme brosme
TTTAAAGCGAAAACACCCCCCAGCCCCCCTGGAACTGGGAACCCCTTTAGACCCAGATAACATGGACGGATTCTATGATCAGCAAGTACCATTAATGGTCCCACCCAACGTAAGTGGACCCAAGGCAGCCCCACCCACTACACTCTAACATAATGTAGATGTAAATAGACTGACTGCAACATGGCCACTCTGGTCCAGCAACCAGCCCTCTTCAAGAGCATATTCTTGTCCGCTGAAAGTCTATGATGTTTAGCGTGGTCCTGCCGCGCATGGGCTGCTACTAGTGTGTTTTGATGGGATGGTCTGTGATGTTCTCCGTGGAATCGTTCTGTGGGGTAAACATGCTGTCGCCCTCTCCCTCGCCACAGCACAAGTCTCACTCCGAAGAACCGTCTTACGCCAGACCCTTCAATGACAGAAAGAGGAAGTTTGTTGACACTGAACTCGCCCTGGACACAGAAGGTAATTGGCTGTCTCCAAACCCCCCACCCCCATATAACGGCATTTTTTAAGGGCAGTTCAGCGTTGCCATGGTGTTGATTTCAACATTTGGAAAGCTTCCGATGTGAGCTTGGGTTGTAATTATCTTGCAGCAACTTGTAATAAGACTTGTTGCGCTAAATGGGGGGTTTCCAGTGGTCAACATGGTAGAGTTGAGTGTGCATGCAATTACAAGTACATAAACTGTAACACTCTTTTGTTCTCTTTTGATATTCCCCCCCAGAACTCTTCCAAGACCTCAGTCAGTTGCAAGAAATCTGGATCGCGGAAGGTGCGTTGTTTGTGTTTGTGGTTCAGTATAGAATGGGTCAGCCTGCTTGGCAAAGTACTGTATTTCTCTCAAACAAGCCTATTTCATCCCTGGTAGACTACAATATCAGCCGAGGGGTAAAGAAAACATTTTTCTTACCATATATAATGACAAATGGGGTGACATTTGGCAACACGGGAGGCTAAAGATTAACTTGAGGGCAGAATGGGAAATATTTCTACGAGTAACTGGCGCAAGTCGAACAAAGTTCTGTAAATGGGAACTTGCTGACCAAGAACTCCTGCAAGCTTTTTTCGTAGTGGTAGGTTTAGTTTTCTCTAGAATTAGATATTTTTTTATAATGATTTATAAGTATGTCCGACTGTTTCTCCTTTTACCAATAACAACCAAAAGAGTGAGACTCTTTATTTTCTAGTCTGGAAAAAATTTATTATTTAAATTTAACGCAGGCCCTTTGTGTATTTCCTCATCTTTTTTTCTCGATACATAAAAATGTCAGTGGAAGATTGACAGCTCCAGGGACCCAGCAGGGATGCTCGATCTGTTTTATTTTTTTCATTTTTTTGCTCTCTCTTGTATGTTTGACATTTTCCCATATCTCCACAGCACATGTGCCTGATGACGAACAGTTTGTCCCAGATTTCCAGTCAGATAGCTGTGAGTATCAGACCTCTATTATTCACGCCTTGTGTGTGTGTGTACGCGGCACGCGACTCCATCCTTTTTAGATTCTCCCTCTTCAATGTCCAACAACAGTGTGGATGTAATTTCTGGTGCGTTGGACTGTTCCTTTAACGCAGTTTTTCTTGGCAGATTCTCTGCTACTTTTGAGGCCTTGTTTGGCTGGCCTCCAGGAAGTCTTTATGTGCCTCCCAATAAATTATTATTTTCCACACAAATTCTATCTCCCTCTCCCTCATCCTCGTCTCCATTTTTGAGTTGAATCATCCGATTGGCACGGGGCATCACATGAGCCCATGTACTAATCTGATTTCACACTCTCCCGCACTCAGACCCAGTCGTTGGTGCGGGCTGGATTCCGGCAGACCGGGGTGGGGAGGTGAAGTGGTGGGTTGCTCAACTCACCTCATCATCCCCCCCGTAGCACAGAGGATAGGAGCTGTATGAGAGCTACCTCATGACCCAGTACTCTGGTGCAGCTATCCGATCGTCCTTCCCCCACCACCCAGCCCCAGCTCTCATTTGTCTCTGCACTTAACGTTTTGGCGGAGATGCCAAAGAAAATATTAGAATTATGTCCAATGGAGCTCTACAAGCGCCCCTCCTCTCACTGCTCTGCCCCGGTTCCATTGCCCCAGTTTGTTTATGTTTGTGTCTGAGGAGGAGGAGAAGGAGGGGGAGGTAGAGGCAGGGCGTGGTCCGCGGCTGTCTTTTGTCGAGGCTTTTTTTTTAAAGCCACAGTGGGCGTCAAAGTGACCACTGGCTCGCCTGTAGTGCTGCAATATATTATTGTGGTTTATGCTTTGACATGTACAGTACATTCCGTATAGCTGGGGCCCAGACAGGGGCCCTCTCGTAAGGCCTGCTATGCTCTGTTCACAGTCAAGTGTCTCAGCCATATAGCCCTTGACCTTGTACTTTGTGTGTGTGTGATGTGCAATTGGCAGAGACTGCTATGGACAGGCAGGGGGCCAGCCTCTCACACAGGCTGCCTATTCAGTGGTCCCGGCTCCCAGCACTGACTGCATTGCCCCTGCAGTCAGCAGGAACGTCACATGATGGTGGGGGCATTCCCTTTCTCCCACTGTACCCAGCTAGTTAGCCTTCTCCATCTGCCCCCAGAGTGCCCCATTTAACTAGGCCTGGAATGAATAGAAGAATTTCTTGCAACCTTCTGGCAACTTCTGTATTTCTGTATAAGCTGGGCCAAGGCTGCAGCGTTTGTTGGTGAGCTTGGGTTCTGCCTAGCATCAGAAATAAAAGACGACAACAACTTTAGAATATCAACTGCTGATCATATACCCCCACTGTGTTGAGTCAAGCCACTGGCGCTCAGATATTTTTCAGGAGATTTATTATCAACCATATCTCATTAAGATTGAAAAATCCGTAAGAAATCTTAAGAGAAACCTAGCCATGGAACCCACAAAACGGCAGGGAAGCGTTGCGATGACAAAATACAGGGGGGCCGGTATTTTGCAGTATCTTACCACGTGGGGTACACAGGGGGAGCTCACGTGCCCATTGTTAGCTTTCCATAAGTCCATCAGCACCCAAGGTGATGTATTTGGCTGCTGCGCCTTTGTGCCTGAGGATCCAGTTTCTGCCTTGCCATTATGTGGCGCCCAGGAAACTGCAGCCGATATGCGCTGCGCTCCAGCCAGTGTCTAATGGTTACACTGCCAGGGAAGAAAATCATTCACAATCATTGAATTACACCACACTGATTCATGGGTATTGACTGTCCTCCCAGTAATGGTATCAGCGAGAGGGCTTTGATAGTCCTGTTTGTGCATGCATGTATGTGTGTGTATACAGCGCTTTGGTGCCCAGTAATGGTAGATAGATGGTGGTTTTCAGATCCCTCTGTCAACCGTCATTAAGGCCTGTGATAAATGGCTTCTAAGTGGCTCTGTCAGTCTTGGGAATACGCAGACACTGTCCATACGTCCATTTATCTATCTACCAATTTGAAATGTGGTTAAGATAACTGCTGCACTTTCTGTTTATGGATTCGATTAGTGGGGGATATCTGCAGCATGTCTCATGTGTTTTTGTCTCTCTCCTCTTGTTCAGTGATGTTTCATGGCCCACCTCCGGCCAAGATCAAACGAGAGCTGACTCCCTCCAAAGAACTCTCTCCCTGTCGCCAGGACAGGAGTCCCATGCCCTACGGAGAGAAGTGCCTTTACAGCTACAGGTAGCCTTGTCTTTTAATCTAGATCATACCTCTTCAATTTGCAAGACATTTGCAGAAAAAAGCCAATGTACGGCATGCTTATCAACCCGTGTTTTTTAGATGTCATAAACGCCGTATGCTTGCCCCACCTCTGCAGTGCCTACGACAGGAAGCCCGACCCGGGGTTCAAGCCATTAACTCCCCCCTCCACGCCAGTCTCTCCCTGTGGCCCCGCCGGCAACACAGGGGCACACCCCCTCAGCGAGCAGGCCTCCCCCCCACACCCACGGATACCCCAGAGTCAGACTCAGTCCAGGCAACATCCAGGCCTGCAGGCGCAGCAGCCCCTCGCGGTGAACCATGGCGCCCACAACCAGCGGCCGCTCCAGCTCCATGGCCAAAGCCCGCCGTTTGCTGTGCCCTGCCCACCCCTCAACCAGGATGCTAACAGCTTCAGCCCCGAGCACAGGTAAGCTGCTGTGGAGAAGGGATGGTTTGCTGTCCTTGCTATGCTAGTAAGCTGAATAAGAACATGTAAGGCTGAAGAGAAGACCGCAGATATATTTAACTCTTACCCTGGGTGCGTTTAACTGCTGTAAATGTACTTTTCCATTGCTAACGGGGAGAAGCTCAGTGGGGTTGTGTTACCACTTTAATAGCTTTCGCTAATGCTGATATCGGGGGTGAGGCGGTGTGGGATGTTGAGGGTGGTAACAGACCGGGTTGTGGATTGGGTTGGTGCTAGCAATGTGACAGCTCCTCATATGGATGGCCGCTGAATATCTGAGAGCTGTTGGAAAGCCTTCCTTCTGTCTAAACACCTTCTCCCCTTGCACATGCTCCCACCCCTCATGCTGCTCACTCTATGAGCTGTGCTCCCATTATCTTTTGAGTGCTGTGGGTTGCAGTACATTTCATCAGCAACTGAAATGTCAGTCTATATGCAAACCAATGTGCCCTAATTGATGCGCCAAGACTGTACATCTGAGACCAGCCTTTAATATCCCATACAGTTATAGTTGGTTGGTTTGTTTTTAGAAAGTAGGATGCCTTTTTATCAGTTGGACTTCTTTACCATTCAACCAAGAAGTAGTAAGGGTCCGAGTGTCATCCAATGCATTTGTAAAACCGGTGCCAGAAATAGATATGCGGCACCCTTTAAATGCATGAAAATTATCTCTTTGGTCGCTGTCAAAACGAATAACTTCATCACCTTCCGTTACGTCTTGCTCTGCCCCAGGTTCCAGAGGCAGATGTCAGAGCCTTGCCTCCCGTTCCCCGCATCAGAGAGCCAGCAGTGCTCCCAGTTCCTGCCCCAGCCCGCCACCACCAGCAGCAGCAACAGAGTGGCCCGAGAAGGGCGGCCCCCTTACCACCGTCAGATGTCGGAGCCCCTGGTCGCCGTGCCCCCCCAGGGCTTCAAGCAAGAACTGATGGACGCACGGTACGCAGAACAAGGAGTCCCCTCCATGGGCCCTCCGGGGCCTCCACAGGGCCCACCTCAGGCTGCCTTCCATCCCATGGCCATCAAGCAGGAGCCCCGGGACTTCTGCTTTGATTCTGGTGAGTTGTCACAGTTGAACGAGACCTTAGCATGCAGGAGATGTCGTAATGTGTATAGCTGTTGTCTACTAGTGAATACAGATCAAGGAATACACATCTAGGGTCCAGGTGTGTGAACCTTTTCAGGCAGGGTTGGAGGAATGTTCCTGGCCCTGTTTGTTTTGCCTATGACGCATGTGTGTGAGGTTTAGAGGGCAGCAGATCTCCAGGCACGCACAAACAAACACGCTAAAGGTCCTAATCTTCCCAGCCCCACCCCACCCCCCACCATCCATGGCAAGTAGAAGTGGGTCTCCGCCTATATCAGCTTAAGCCTCCAAGGGCAAAAAGTAAGTGGGTCAGCCAGCCAGGTTAGGAGACACATCTTCAATGTACCTACCTTGAAATAGATCTGGGTCACTGGCCACAAAGGGCTTAGAGTGGTGCTATACAGTCAAGCGATAGTTTGAGTGTAGGATTCTAGGATCGTAATACACAGCTAACTTTAGCAGAAGGTGCTAGAATACCGTCGTTCCATCAAATTCCGTCTTCCAGCATGGTTGGAAGCATAAACTGTGCTGCGCTTATATGGAATGAACTACAAGCGTCCATATGCAATTGCTGTGGTTAATCTTTTATTTATTTATTTATTTATTTATTTATTTGTCGCCCACGCCGCCAGCTGTTGTTCTTCCTCATTGCCCACGTCCTCCTCCACATTTATACCAATGTGCTCCTAAACGGTTTTCTCCCTTCTGTCTCACTGCTTTCCACTGCCATTCCATGCGGAACAAGCAAGCCAGCCAGTGATGCAATGATAAATCCTCTTAGCTTTGTGTGGCCTTGAGATGCCAGCGTCACTGAGGGGAAGGCCAGGCTCTCCCGGTGGCCAGTAGATGTAAATGACCACCATGAACTACTGTGTTGGCAATAGCTCAGTGCCAATAACATGAGCGGTTACCTTTCCACAAAGTTTTGAAGTCTTCTCAGCATTTATAAGGAATTGGAAAGCAAGATCCTGCTGCTGTTATTCCCTCAAGACTACACTGCTTCTTAAGAATAAATGGGGACAGCCACTAGAGGAAACACTTGGTCTTGATTGATCTCTGGTTTTCTTATCAGTAGACAGGAAGCAGAATAATGAGGATCTGCAGTGACACAGCAAACAGAAGACAGATGTCTGCCCCTACGGGGGACAAGCCTAACTTGATTGTCAATGAGAGTTAATACAGCGACCCTGCTACTAATCCTATTTATTTGTCCTCCATGGACACGCAAGTGATACAGGGCAGGGCTCTCTCCACTCCCAAATGGCCTGTCTGTGTGTCGGTCTCAATCCGTGGGTGTAGGGCAGGCATTTTTTGGCCCAGCTGTTGCGTCAGTGCCAGTTGTGTAAGAAGCCGCAGATGGGGGTGGACAGTGGGCAAATCGAAATGACCTGCCAGTGTTTCTATGGTTACCGCCATGTGCCGAGGGTTTCTGATGGCCGCCACTTGCATCAATATCACCCCTGACACCGGCACTCAGACCCGATGTCTCCAGTACAAACAAGAACTGCCAATGCGCGGTTGGGGACATCAAAGCCTATTTACTTAAGCTTGTGCAGAGGCGACGGTACAAAATGTCACAAATGTTTTGGTGTCGGACGTGAGGTGGATGTTGACGGGCTGGAAATACAATATGGCATTGAGTTTGGCTATGGCTCCTATTCTAAACAAACCCCTCCTCTTTGTGTAACAGAAGTGCCTAACTGTCAGTCATCCTTTGGAAGACCAGGTTTCTACCAAATCAACCATGACGGTAAGGATCTGAGAGGATCTGCCCATGTAGTCCACTAACTGTCTTGTCTTGCACATACACAACAAGGTTATCTAAATTGCTAAGTCCAGCCCTGACGCATTCACCCTAACCACTTGACATTTTGAATCAGTGAAAGTACATGGAAGAACAAGAGGTCAGCAGTCTTTAAATGATGCCACCTGGAAGGCAACCAAAATACTAGCAATCTTCTTTCCACTTCACATACACATGGCATAATAGTAACCCAAAAAATAATTTTCTACTACTTGGATGTTTGCAAGGATTTATTGCCTTTTTATTGGTTTGTTTTGCTAATAAAGCCCTGGGAGGGGATAAATGGAGGGCCCGTTTTCCACACCCTACATTGTCTTACTCTCGTTTCCTTTCATTTCTTTCCTTTTGCTTCTTTTCCGACCACAGGCTTCTCCTTCGACAGAGAACCTCACCTTTACTTTGACGATGCCTGCGTTGTACCGGAGAGACTGGAAGGTGAGATTTACACCTTAATGAATTTCACATTGCAGAATAAAATAAAAATACAATGGCACTTTTGTCATACGTGCAGTTTAATAATATGCTGCATAGAAGTGAAATGAGGCCTAAGTCAATAAGATTGCACATTGGAAGAAGAGAAGAGTCCTTTGACTGAATGGCAGTGGCACGGCTGTGCGGAATGAGCAGCCGGGCCACTTCACAGTCGCATGCTGCCAGGAATGTCTCACCACAGTGTGGCTGTGGTAGGGAACAGTGCTCACTGACACCTCTTTTCTCCCTCTCCATCTGGCTGTCCCTCTCTCTCCTATATTCTCTCTCGCTCTCTCTCCCTCTTCTCCTGTCTCCTGCTCTCTCTGCCCGTAGGTAAAGTAAAGCAGGAACCCTTGGTGTACCGTGACGGGCCGCCGTACCAGCGTCGCGGCTCCCTGCAGCTCTGGCAGTTCCTGGTCACCCTGCTCGACGACCCCGCCAACGGCCACTTCATCGCCTGGACGGGCCGCGGCATGGAGTTCAAACTCATCGAGCCTGAGGAGGTGAGCAATCCGCCCCCTCCCCGTGGCATGCCTAACCCCACAACATGCTCTGCATCGTGTGAGGTGTGTTGATCTCCTTGCCCGTGCTAGAACCTAATTGTGTCTCCCCGCGTGTCCTCTCCTGACTCCAGGTGGCCCGTCGCTGGGGCATCCAGAAGAACCGGCCAGCCATGAACTACGACAAGCTGAGCCGCTCCCTGCGCTACTACTACGAGAAGGGCATCATGCAGAAGGTAAAGGCAGGTTCAGCCCCTTTTTTCCTCCTTGCATCATAATCAATATGTCATCTTACCTAGTTTTACCCTTAACAGTCCTTTGGCATGGAGCTAAACCGATTAACCCAACCCATTGGCATAGCGCCTGGAAGGTTCTGCTGCAAAGTCCCAGCTCAGCCTGAGTAGTTTATTTGAATTAGAATTAATTTGATTATACAGCGTGTCATGCGATAGTAGACCGTTTCCCTGCTGCTAGCAAACAAATGTTAGGTATTTTAATCTGTTCTGGAGTCTAGGCGTTCAACTTGTTTACCCTTTCCAAGACCATGACCATAACTCTTCACCCTTTATACCCACACGACAATGGTGTATGTGAACGGTTAATTGTTTTAACTCCCAAAATAGATCTTTATGTTTTACTGTAGTATTACAAGCAGCTTCTTACAAAGCTTTTGCATGTTGTGCTCATGAAAGGTGAACCCCGACCAGCAGCTAACCCTCTCTTGGCGTCCCCTCCGCAGGTGGCCGGCGAGAGGTACGTCTACAAGTTTGTGTGCGACCCGGAGGCCCTGTTCTCCATGGCCTTCCCCGACAACCAGAGGCCCAGCCTGAAGGCCGACCCCGACAGCCTGCCTGGCACAGAGGACGACACGCTGCCGCTCAGCCACTATGACGAAAACACCCCCTATCTGTTGGACGCCGCCGAGCAGTGCACGGCCGGCCTGCCTTTCCCGGACAGCTATGGCTACTAAACGCCGCAGGGGCTCCCATGGCGCACATGGCGTCACACACATCCACCAACACACACACACACACACATACACTCTCTCTCTCTCAACCTAATGTGCACCCAGAACAGCCCTAGAGTCTTGAGAGGCCTGCTCCAGTGACCCAGGGTTGGAAACCAAGATCACCTCCCCCTCCTTTTTTTTTGCCATCGACACACACTTCTTGTTCCTGGACTGCCTGATTAAAACTCGCCACACTCCCCAGAAAACAAGAAAGAAGAAAAAAGAATGCACACAGTTGACGTCTTGCACTGGCAAGTGAGGAGAGTGAGGAAGCGAGGTGGTGTTGAAAGAGGTGAGGGGCAGATTGGACTCCAGCGGTTCTGCCCCCTGTAATCACTCCCTAGGGAAAGAGGGGAGGGGCCGGCTGTTACTATGGAGACCCAAATGGAAGGAAGCCGAGTGGTCGCGCAACATTGCAAAAAGAACTGACTCCTGTGCAAGAGGTGTTGCCATTCAGACTTTGTGACAATCTTTTCTTAAGAGAATTGAATAACCTATAGTGGAACATTTCACATTTTTAATTCTGAGAAAGATCATCTAAAATGCAGCACTGTTCTATATATGCCTTTTTTTTATTCCCTCAGTTCTTGAGAACCCCTCTGGAATAAAAATAAATTTTAAAAGGGCTTTAATTTAATGAAAAGAATTACAGAAAAGAATAAACCACCATAATTAAATTCTACTGTTACACCTCTGTAGATATTCCAAGGTATTCCGTGTATTATTATTTTTCATTTTTTCTGTCTATGAATATAAACCAAGTCTAGAACCTACGCCCAGCGACTGGGGGATTCCTGATGGTAGGGAGATTGCGCTTGGTAAACGTGGACCGGCCTCCAGTGAACCACTTTACTTGCTGCTCTCCCGTGCTAAAAGCTAACACTCCTTTCAAAGTGTCAACTCCACTCCACACTCTGTTCGAGTCCTTTGTTTTCCCTTATCGGCCACAATCTCCAAACAATAAGCACTCCTTTTTCACCGTCTCAAATGGGATAAATTAGTACATATTTTCCCAGAGCCCATAATGGATTTCTACATTGTTAAACATTGTGTATATGAAATGGTTGCATTGTTCCTTCTTTTGTTTTATTTTTTATCGGGTATTTAATGTTTTCTCGGCAGTGTACTTGTTCCTCCGATGCCCCAGGATGGCAGGAGCATCGAGGCCTTGCATGCAAAAGACAAAGTGAATGAAATTTGACATCTTTCTTCCTTTCTTACAATCCCACGTTGTTGACAGGAGACCTCTGCTTCTCTTTTGCATGATATGCTTAACAGAGACTGCATTGTCCACTAACATATCGCTTTACTCTTTTTGGACAAAGAAGACATTTGTGACGTTTCTGCTTTGTTTTGATTTTGTTTTCGTTGTTTTTGTTTCACATTAAACATTGTTTCTAAATGGGGAAATAGACAAACTTATATAAAATATATATTTTTGCTATAAGTCTGCATCTGTTTTGATTTTAATGTATAAGCTGTATAGTTCTGCCTATTACGGTACCTTTATACAAGAAACCTAATCTGGATCCCTGTGATGCTCGTCTCGCAGACGGTTTCCATCCGAGACCACTGTATTTGGTTTTGCAGGATGGACGAGGGAACTGCTATCTTTACTATGGCAAGCGCTTGCACGCAAAGGTCTTAGTTCAACCAATGGCCGCTGTGTTGGGTTGCAGTTTCTCTAGCTATGTCTTTTATTATTTTTATGAGCGTAACTTAGCATCTGATCGAGCCCAAACAGAGGGATTGTCTGCACTTGTATAGGCTTCGATCCCTCCCTTTCTCCACAATGTGTATCTTACACTGCTGACTCGATGACCATCTGTACTGGGTACAATAAAATGTCCTTTATGCTCCACTGCCTGCAGTCCTGGTGTTGTGTTTCATCAGTCTCTCCCAGCATGCCGACAGTCAGCTGATCAGTTGCTGTGATCTGCTGGCCACTGTATGCTTGACCTGCCTTGTTACTGAGTCACATGCCTCCCAATCTTTCTGATCATTTTCTCTGTGAATCCTGAGGGGGTTAACCCAACCCAAAGCCAATGGTGTGTTTGTCCTGGTCTAGATCATAAAATAAGATATTAATATAATTAGATATTATCACCCCCCTCCCAACTAATAAGCATTATATCATTTTTATCAGGTTTAAGGTGATTTAAATGGCCTAACATTGTTTCACATTTACGTTTAATTTACAAATAAGTCTCACTCAAATATTAATTTGTTTTAACATTTGGATCTACTCTGCAGGCAACTGGCTGACCACTTTCTTACAACAATCTTTGTGTGAGCGTGTGTGTGTGCACGTACACACTCTTTCTTTGAAACATTTTGTAGGCATCGTCAGAAGGACATGAGTTTTTCCTGTAATACAGATGTAACAGCTTTGTAAATGTCAGTAGGGCCTTTTTCCTTTTGTTCTTTTCAGCAACAATTTCCAGTGCATTTCCTTGGCATATGTGTCATATTATTAAGCCTACCATTAAAGGAGATTTTTGTTTTTACTATTGGTGAAATCATGTATAACATAAATGTTGGACATTTGCTATTTAATAACTACTAATAGCGACTTTCTCAGTGTTCCACACAGTTCCACAGAGTCTTGCGTGAAAGCCTAGCTATGATGTTCAATCATAGAGAGAGCCAGGCAGTTTCCCATTGATTGAGGGAGAGGAGAGGAGTGCTTTTGAATGCTATAAAAGGCTTTTTACTGTGCCCTAGGGAGACGCCCTGCCCTGATATTTGTGTGTGTGTGTATGTGTCTCTCTCGCTCTCCCTTTCTCCCTATCTGTATTGCTGCTGTCATTATTTATGAGTGATGTATACTTAATGTGCACTTGTCTAGCTGTTCTTTATTGTATTGTGTTTCTGGGAGTGGGTTTGAAAGTCTAGGGCTAAGCACAGTTTAGTTTTGTCTATGCACAGAAACTACACACAAAACAACAAAAGCCTACTTTTGTTCACACAGAGGATTTGTTGTACTTATTGTGCTTTTTTCTCATGGTTGAATTAAGTAGAACGAGCAACTGCTACACAACAACCAGTTATACAACATTTTAAGGAAACAAAAGGAACAAATGTCGCAGATGCAGCTGAGTGGACACTATTAAGTCTAACCCATACAACACAGCATGTATTTCAGTGAGCTGTACGAGTGAATTTCTAGCCTATAGTGCCAATCATTACATTATTTTATATTTCTGCATCACACACACTGTCCTCACTTGGTTGTGAAACATTTACTCTTCGGATGCCTTTCTCTCATGAGCTTAAGCCATGAT
This sequence comes from Brosme brosme, assembly GCA_900302425.1. Taxonomy (NCBI): domain Eukaryota; kingdom Metazoa; phylum Chordata; class Actinopteri; order Gadiformes; family Lotidae; genus Brosme; species Brosme brosme. The sequence goes on from OMKX01090185.1 coordinate 12,293, forward strand.
CCTAATCTAACGGTCGTGATCCACTTAGCAGGAACAAACGAGAGGATTGAGGCTTTGAGGATGTCACGTCACCTTAGAAACTCTCCATCAGCAGCAGGGAATACTGCTCAATCTGCAGCTCTCGCTAACATACTGATGACACAGTACACGGTCCGCCTCATAGTTAACTACAATATCCCTGCCTCCAAAACAGGCATATTTTACAGAGATTTTTTTCTCTTATTCAGTGATTATTATTCTGTCATAGGAAAGCAGGCAAATGAAATGAACTAAGAGATCTTTGCATTGTTTTGCGTGAATCTATATTTAATGTGGACTTTTAGAACACAGCATTGACAATATTGGTGTGATAACTGGGTCCTATAATTTAAAGACATTATGAAGGTAAGAACTCACCCATGAGTCAAGGGTTCAATACATTGTCCTCTAATAAAGACAATCAAATTACTATTTTCTGTAAGGGTTATGACTAACCCTTACCAAAGAAAATAAATAAAAGAAACTAACAAAAACAAATACACAAATGCACACACATACACACAATATATAATACAATAACTATTAGAGGACCATGCCCCTGAGACCCTGGCTTTTCCACAGTAGAACATAAATCAAATGGACAGTCCTTCAACATAAAACAAATCAGCTGAATCTAAAGTGAAGTGACCTTCAAGATATGGCAGTGAATGCCGTAGGAGCCCTTAACCTTAATGGCGTCTCTTAAGCAGTTCGAACGAAAATCATTACCATTCTGTTCTGCGAATTGTGACAATGAGCGAGATATATCATTTTAATGCAGTTGAGATAATTCTTTAATTATATTTTTCCTATTTTGAATTATAGATTAAAATATTTATAATTTGAAAATGAACGATGAGCGCATTGAGCGATTTTTTTTGTATGATGACAGGAATTATGTCCCAAACAACCCCCTGGCAGTTACATTATGTTATTACATTAACACGGATACAAGTCTTTGCCTATGATATATGGTATAAAACTATAACAAATTGCTGGGCCTGGTCGATGCAGTGATTCTCCACCGGCCTGTCCTTAGGTTGACTCTACTTGCTGGCCGTAAACTCAGGTCACCACCAATGACCCCTCGTGGTTACCAAGGGAACATAACCCAAAAAATTAGTTCATTTCCAATATTCTACCGGAATGATCCAGAGACATTTCAACATACAACTGGTAGTTATTTTTTAATCTGTATCTGTATTGAATGGGACTGGGAGCTATAAGACACATCATTGGCTATGCTAGGTGAGCTCTGAGTCCTGGCCATATAGCAATTCTTCAGAAAGGTCGTCTATGCCACTGCTACTACAAAGTACGGCGCGAATGATAGACCATCGTGCTGTGTCTCGAAAGTACAGTGATATAATAATAATACTTATAACACTGGTTCTGTGATTGGGACAGAAAAGGAAGACCACACGTGATTTGAATCGTGTTTAATTAAACTAGCGTTACGTTACAGCAGTTTGGGTGGCAGAGGAAGCAGGTCACTTCGGCCCGTTGACCAGAGCCATTGAGACGTTACCTCAGGTGCATAGAGTAAAGTATTTAGTATTCTGGACCCATCTTTTTCCCTTTCACTTTTTTAGTTGCATTTAACTAACTTTATCTCTAAGGTGTCGCCGTTCTGCTAGAAGGGGTAATAGTTAGCATGTATAGTCAATTTTACACTTTGTTAATCGGGTTTAACGGTAGAATGTGGTGAATTGAATGAACCCGTATAGATATATTTATCTGTCGTTGTTTTTCAGAACATGTGGTCTTCCTTTCCTCTGCCGACATCCTACCATGTGCTACCCAACCCCTATCTTTCTGATTACATGGACCCGGGGTTTGCACGCGAAGTGCCCTATCAGATGATACCATTTAACCATTGTTTATTAATCAATGCATTATACGTCCCCTATTCAAGTAAGTCTACACAGCAAACTCCCTAGCGTATGCATTGAACAGACTGGCCGTTGAAAACAAAGCAATTTGATGAACACGGACCATGGTTCATTTTGGAGTGCCTATAAAATATACATGATGATCCTTTTCCCCACTTTTTACTGTGTGTGTGGGTGGATCTTCGTGCAGATGGGTATTCACCAGAAAACTCCAGGAAATTCCTTCCGAATAGGTGCACCACCACACACATGCGCATCTACAACCGAAAGCTGTTGAATACACAGACTTATGCAATATATGCTCATAAAGTTGTATTGCATATCTACAAGTCTATTTTTGATTTGGTGAATGCCCACAAGGTCCTAGAGTTGACTGACAAACAGCTGCTGAGCTGGTATCTCTCTTTGCATGTGGGAGACCGGAAGACGGAGCCGTCTGTTCGCATACATAAGTAGTGACTGGCTTACACTGGCATCTGCGTTATCTTTTTGTTTTCAGACCCAGTGGGCCCATGTTTAACAAAGTAACGCTATTGGAGAACAGTGGTGCCAGTGGTGCATCCATAGCAGGACGATGCACTGGTAACACTACAAGCGAGCCCATACTCTTAGCCCTTTTATTTGTTATTCCACTTTAATAGACATGGAACAATATTTTGTTGCACAGAGTGAACACAATGGGGGGTTTTGTTTTGACCTTGCAGTGGACCGTAGAGAGGTGGAGTGTCTTCCAAACACCGTCAAAGAGAGTTTGGGCCTCCTGGATCACCCTGAAGATGTGCGGGCCATGCAGCAAGTGCCATGCAATTCAAAGGTCTTCAACTTTTGAGTTGTTTCGTGTTATTGTTATTATTACTCTTATTATTGAAGGGGTTCTGATTCCGGACTCCACTTGAGTGTTCTTACGTTAATCTTAGAGGGTCACTGTGAAATTGTTTATATAGCTAAGCTGACCATGTTCGTATATTTTAGATCTCTTAAGTGTCTTGCCAATGAAAATAAATTACAAAAATGGAACCAATACGCTAACGGAAATGGCTGCAGATGTTTTCGATGACCAAAACAAACAAACTTGACCAAAGCTGTGTTGTCTCGATGGTGCAGGCCCAAGGCTGGCAGGAGGGAAGCAGTAACCCTGCACTGTATAAGGACTTTTCAGCCCAGGACAGTGCCTCTCTGGATGCGGAGCTGGATCACCACGGTCACTGGGGGACACCTTGGCCAGCCCTCCACTCTCCGCCCAGCCAGGCACTGCACCGCAATCCCTTTGCCTGTACTGAGGCCAGTCGCTCATAGTGAGTATTGATGTAGTGCCGCGGAGGTCCATGCAAGGTTTCAAAGTCAAAAGTGTTGTGAGATACACTTTTGACCATGCTTGCGATGATTAAATCAAACTTAAATCGACTAAATTCGACTTTATATCTCTACACAACTGTCATTTAATTGCATCATGTGATTGCCCTGCATTGTGCAAACGGTCAACTGTTCTCTACAGTTATTCTAACTCAGCTGGGGAACACGACAATCCCCCTGAGTTCTACAGCCTCGACAGCAGCCGGCCGTCTTCCTCTCAGCTCAACAACTCCGGCGGTACCTATGCTATGCAGCCCGAGTGGGATAGCTCCGCCCTGGCCACGGCGAGAAGCTCTGAGAAGGCGTGGTGCGACGGGTCGTGCCCTGGCCCTGCCGAGCCTGCGGGCGCGTCATCACCTCCCTTCACCATGTGGGCGGATAGTCGGGGTGACCCCCTTCACTGCAGCGACTCGATCTGCAACGCGGGCGGCCCTGAAAAGGACCGGGAGGAGAGCTCTGACTTCCACAGCATTCTGGAGGAGGACGGGAACATCGTGGTGTGTAAGAGTAGCGGCAGGCCCGAGGCGGGCGCGGCCCGAGACCGCTCCACAGGTGCTGGGGGAGAGACCCAGCAAAACTATTCAGCTCCAGGGAATGGGGGGGCGAAAGCGTACACTGTCGAAAGGGGCACTTCCCCTTCCCCACGCGTAGTCACATGTGATGTTTCGGTCGGTACGGAGACACGGTGTGTGTCGGTAGATGCCCAGACGGAGGTGCCCGCCACAGAAGACAAGAATATTTTCACTGTTCTTCACATGGCAGACCTGGACTACCTGGCTGAGGTATACATATAGGATGAGGAGCGGGAGATCTTGCAACATGTTCGTCAACATGCCAACGTGTTTTCCATTTTTTCGTTTTCTGTTTATAGGAATTTGTGAAACTCAAGTCTGCCCAGAAGGAACTTCGAGAGCTAAAACAGCAACTGAAAAGGTACTCCGTTCACTGGCATGCTGGCTCCATCGGTCCCCTGGCCTCCAGAACGAAGGTCTTTTAGTAGCAACCCTTGTCGTCGCATGTTGCAGCTCAGAGGAGGCTGGGGAGAGGGAACCATGCGCGGGATGTGGTGGGCGGGCGCAGAGGGCTGAGCTGCGCCTGCTGGCCCTGCAGTACACCATGTGCCAGCAGCACGCCTGGATGGACTGCTTCACCTCCCCCGACCACCTCACCATGACACCAATACACGCTGAGTATTGCTCACACATTTTACCAACCAATATTTTTGAACAGAAACGCAACTGTGAATTTGTGTTGTATTATTTGTCTGCTTGAGTAAGTGTTTGATTAACTTAAAGCAGTTTCCTTGCTCATTTTGTTAAAGTAAAGATAACACAATTGTACTTTGTGGAAGATTTACCTTGAAGCTAAACTATGCAAACATTCGAGGCAAAGTCCATCTTTAGTTTCTACTCACTATTGATATGAATCGTTTTTTGGCAGGTCTACTAGTACCTCCATGCTGCCGTCAAATCAGAGTCGGCCGGTGTACCATCAGTCTGCCTTATCATCCCACAGGCCCCAGGACCCTCCTGCGAAGCTGGTTAGTGTCTCCCAGAAGCTCCAGTGTGACTACAAAGAGATGAGGACCAAGATCCTGGCAGGTGTGTCCCTGGAGCAGCTGGAGCCTCTGGCAGTCAACTCCGCAAGACTTACCTCCGGCCCCCCCTACACCCCTCCACAGGTCTGCTTCTGCCCGACACTATATTTCGTTATAATTGTTTTAATGTTTACTCCCTGACATTTATGATTGACTTTGGTCTGGTTTTTGATTTACGCTAGATCATTGGTGATGCCTTGGAGGATGTCACGGCAAGGTATGTTCTTAGTGTGTACAAATTTGTATCATTTCCAAATGCTTGTCTGCATCATGCGTTCGTCTGATTGCAAGCTGTGGGCCTCTGGAGAGAAGGAACATGGAAACGCATGCAGGGAATGAAAGCCCTCTGTGTCCAAAAAGCGAAGACCCCAAGGTATGTTGAACCATGTCTTTCTTTACTTTATTATGTGGAGTCCCTGTCTGAACTCACTCACCTAATAATAATAATAATAATAATAATAATAACCTAGATTTATATAGCGCCTTTCAAGGAACCCAAGGTCGCTGTACACAAATACAAATAGACAGATAAACAGATACACAGTAGACAAACAAAGGTAGTAGGAGCCATGATTGCCAGGGATTATGGAGTTGACTGGAGACTAAAGGCCTTGGTGAACCTGTGGAATGCACCCTGTCTGTAGCCGTTAAACGCGTAGAATTTGCACTTGAACCTTTGGAACTTAGTATCATTAGCATCTGTCCAACTAGTTAATGGTATAATAATATGACCGGTATGGTTATGTCTGATGCATTGACATTTCCCTTGCCTGTACTTCATCATGTATCCTTGATCCCCCGTGGGGTTTGATGTTTATGTGTGTGTGTGTGTGTGTGTTTGAGACAAATGTTTGACAAATGTCATTCCCCAGGAGGCTAAGGGACAGGAGGCCCCAGTGGCTCAGTCCAAGGTGAACAGCAGCAACGTGGTTTCCCTAATGCCCAAGCACAGTGGGCCGGTCTGGGGGTTAGGAGCAGACAACAAGCCGACAGGTGAGGAGCTACACCTACGCCCACCGCTCCGTCCTATCAGTGTGTAATAATGTATTGCTTTGTCTGCAGCAGACAGGTGAGGAGCTACGACTGCTCCATCCTATCAGTGTGTATTAATGTATTGATCCGTCTGCACAGTGGCTTGTGTGACTGCGGAAGTGGCTGTGGCGTGGCAGATGGAGGGCGATTCTACAGAGTTTAGTACCAGCGAGGCGTGGTACGATGCTAAGGCGGACCTGGACCCCAGC
>OMKX01090196.1:0-12568 GCA_900302425.1 Brosme brosme
CCCCCCCCCCACCAACCAACCAGCTACATATGTTAGCATCACTCAGTCCTCACTGTCCCTCTACAGACATATCACCTCTTGTTTGCTGTTTTTATAAACATGAGTAAGGCTCCTTCTCGGTCATGTATCCGGAAGTGTTCGGATTCAACTCGTCACCTTTTAAAATGTAGCACTTTGTATCCTGGAGCTTTGAGCTTTAGAGGGGAAGTCTTTGGTTGAAAGGGAGTCTGTGGTTCTGGGATGGATTTCATGTTTTTTTGTGTCGCTTTACACCTTGATCGGCGCAGGTCCTTAAGGTTTAAGGATGGATTCATTGTAAGGTCATATCTGGTGAGGGCAGCGTTATGATTGGACACAAGTTCTCACTACAAGATCTTGTAGTGAGAACTTGGGGAGACGTTAAGAAACGATCAAACGGTAACGTTAGCCAACGTGCTGAGTGGCTGCTGATTAATGACTGATTCTTCCTGGTCATTCATGTGTTCTTATTTCTCTCTCTCTCTCTCTCTCTCTCTCCCTCTCTCTCTCTCTCTCTCTCTCTCTCTCTCTCAGTCCAGTGATTGCTGTAGGACCACCATCGCAGGGCCCCAGCCCAGTATCTCTAAGTGACACTAACGCTCTATTAAACATAAACAGCACTCACCCACAATAATGATAATTAATGATAGAATACAATGCTGCCAATGCTGCCACACTGATGGTATTACATGTTTGGTAGATATTATATTTGCAAGTGTAATTGTCTGTTTGGCAGAAAATATGTTCTTTGAAACACGTTTATACAATTTGAAATATTTTTGTTTTACTGCTGTGAAAGTTTGCTGTATTAAAACAAGAAAAATCGATGCATTTGTCTTGTATAGTTTATTTTGTAACACAAACGTTCACTTGATCACTTCCTAAAAAAAGTGTATTTTCTCTGAATTCGACAACGCCTCACACAATTTGAAACGACTCAAAGCCCCTTCATTGTCATGAGAATAATTGGGTATTATTGCATGTGTTAGTATTTTAAGTTATAATTTATTTGGCGATTTTATCTTCAACGATACATCCAAAGTCCTTCCAGAGAGCATCACAGTATTCTCTGACATGTTTGTGAGTGCAGGTCCTGATGATGAGGGCTCATTAGGCCCCTGAGCTGACTTAACCTTCCTCGGCTGGAGCCTGGTGATGAGGGGCGCCTTACAAAAACAAGCTTTATTAACAACAGTCCGCGCATATGCCTCTTATGAATAATTCCTTTCATTAATTTGCCGACATCTCCGTTTGTAACGCTAGAAATCAGAGTGATTAATTTAGGAGTCTCACAAGAAGCTGCCTGTTGATTGCACTGTTGGACTTGTATTTATTAGCTGTTTCAATGAGCTTGCAATTCAAGACACCGAGCAATTAGTCAAATTATTTTGCAGATCGACTTACATCGACTTGTCCGCTCGTCTCAATTCGGTGCGTTTTCAAAAAGGCGTCCTTGTAGAATGATGTCTCCGAGTTGGTCGAGAAGACACATCTGATGCCCAGAAGTGATTGGACAGTATTTCTCCAATTTGTACTTTTTGATGGGCATATTACAGAAATGATGGGCTCCGGTTCCCGACCGAGTGGGCTTCACTTTCCTTCAGACAAGAATGAGAGGAAAGAAGGAAAAAAAAAAAGTCCAGCCTCCTGCGTTAAAACGAAGCTCAGCCTTGCAGGACTGAGTCACTGGAGGAGGAAGACGCAAGGGAGTGGACTAGGGCGGTGCTGATTAATCACTGTGGCGTTGAGGTCTTGTCTAACCCTCTGTTGTGGATTCAATACATTAGAGGCTCTGGAGACGTTTTACGCACACAGGTGAGGTCCGCGCGCGCAGAAGGGGTGCCGGGCACCTTTCCTCGCGCCTCTTTATAAGGATGATCTGGAGTTCCTGTTCGACATTTGGCTTCAGCAGAACATTTAGTAGACCACCGTATCCTCCGCTGGGTTGTCTGGATGCTGTCTCTCAAGGAAAGTGACTTGAAGAATTCTAGAGGTAAGTCTTGGAGTTGATCGAAGCCTACTCGGGTTAAGTCTGCTGATTCTGAATGATTATTTCTTACAAGTTGGAGATGTTTCGTTTCCAACTGGTCGGTCGTAAACTCGGAACCTCCTTTTGGGTTTTTTTGGACGAGAAATGGAAAACGGTGGATTGTGTTGAATTGGCCTTTATTAAACTGCACATTTCCAACAAATACAGAATATACTCCACAAACTATATTTTAAATCCTATAATTAACATAACGTGCAATGTGTGTTTAATTAACAAATTAAAGCAGCTGACATCATAAACTGTAGCCTAAACAATTCAAACAATTCAAATGTCCTGCGCTCAAGGTCTCCACAATGCGTCAAGTTCAACCAAACTAACTTATATTCTCCTCGAACCATGCACCTTCTCCACTCCAGGTTTATGAGCGCATCGATGGTTCAGAGACAAAGCAGCCCGAATGGAGAGTAGAGGAAACGTCCCCGCGCCGGTGATCATGATGGACGACAGCCCCCCGTCCAGTCCGGGCTCCTCCAGCCCCAGCCCGGACAGCCGGCGCCGGGACGCCCAGAGCCGCGCCACCAGGGCGGCGCAGAGCCAGCCGAGCACCGGCGGGTTCGGCGGAAGGGGACGACCGGCGGCGGCCAACGCGGCCCGGGAGAGGAGCCGAGTGCAGACGCTGAGACACGCGTTCCTGGAGTTACAAAGGACGTTACCGTCGGTGCCGCCGGACACCAAGCTGTCTAAGTTGGACGTGTTGATCTTGGCCACCACGTACATTGCCCATTTGACTCGGACCCTGCAGGAGGAGGGCATGGACCAGGGGGAGAGCACCAAGCAGGCGGAGGCGCTGCACTCGCTGAAGGGGGAAGGATACCTGCACCCGGTGAAGGTGAGGAGGCATTCTGGAGAACATATAGATCCACGAAAAGCAATGATAATAATCATCTTCATTAATTCATATAAGTATATTTGTTATTAGTGCTGATTGGCTATGCCCACGATAATAAGGCCGCCAAATAAGTTACCGCAATAATATTCAGGCCTAATAGCCTATAAGAATTACCAATCATTATTAATGTATTTTTTATAATGATTGATATTATTGTTAATAACAATGATGCTAATAATTATAAGTTATTTGTATTATTATTATAATTCTAATTTCTATTATAATTATATCGTATACTGGTCAGAGTTTAATGTCTTGTATAATGTATAGGCCTATATTAATTTCTTAATGGGAAGAAAGTGACCAGATAACGTGTTGAAAGCGTAGAACAACAGTAGCCTACGATGCGAAGTGTGCAGGTCATCAGACGGGTAGCCTAATCTTGACCTCTTGACCTCTTCACTTTACAGAAGTGGCCCATGCGCTCGAGACTGTACGTGGGGGCCAGCGGACAATTCCTCCACAACTCAAACCGCTCCGAGTCGGAGAACCAGGGCCCCTCGTCCTCCACATCCTAGATGGATTAATATTAGTAATCTCCAAGCGCTAGGAAAAGTGACAAATATTGCATGGCATTCAATTTAAATATCCGACTCCTATCCAGTCATGTTAATAGCAAGACATTGTAAATTAATATATTATGTATGTAGGCCTATGGTTTATTATTTTGTTATTATTATTATTATTATATAATGGTAATTATTATTATTATTATTAATAATAATATTATTATTATTATTAATATCCGGTGTGTTTGGCCGGTGGTATTGTTCTGCGCTCGTGCATATCTCTACACGCCTCGAGTCAGCCCGTCACGCTCGAGCTGCACTTTCAGTCTGAAACATTTGCACTAAATGCACGTGGGTGAACAGCGTCCCATCTGTCATGTGAAGTGGACTGTCAGGGAGGCGACAGTGGACCCTATAGCCGTGGTACCCCGGTCCTGTTCTGACATGCATGGTTGTTAATGTGTTATTGTGTGAATAAATGACTTGTGTTTTAAAAATGAGCCATTTCTGGTCCTAAGGCGCGGTGTTTTTAACTCTTATGTAAGCCTAAAGACAGAGAGTTCAACATACGGGGGACTCGAACCATGAACGCATCAACAGCTACATGTTTGGGGGATCTCTGGTAAAAATCTTTACAAAATTATTTGTCACTTCCAATTGTCACCCAAAATGTTTTTTAGAAGCTAATTTTGTTCAGCATTCAATATTAAAATCGTAAAAATATGGATTCACAAATATGAATAGGCTACAGTAAAATATTGTTGTGTTTCCTCTTGCGTGTCCGAGAAGCTCGAGGCCTCCGGTATAGAATCCGTGATGCGCCGCGCGTGGAGCGCGCGGACAGTCCGCGCACGGCCATGGCCTTTAGTCGCCATTTGGTCCTAACGTTGGTGTGGACCTGCACGTGCGGAGCTTAACATTCGGAGAGGTACGCGACAATTCGCCGCATGAACCATACGCGCGGTGGCCGTGAAGACGGTCATTGACGTACATTGAATGAGGTTTGACCCTCTCTCGGCCGCGGTCATCATCACGCGCTGCCCGGACAGAGCTCCAACATCGACACACACCTCGCCACCGGTGTCCCTTACTGCCTTCGTTGTGACGTTTGAAGTGCCACTTCAACGTCACGACGAAGGGGAACCGGCACCAAAATAACGCAATTTGAGTTCGGAGCCGCGGAACGTTCACACCTGTGTTCTCTAAAGGACGGTCTTACTTTAGTAACAGTGACACAAATGTTGGAGCTCACACCCTGCGGGTGGTCGCTTAAATCGGTTCCCTCGCTCCACCAAGGGCCCAGTTCAGGAGCCGCCCAGCATTGAGTCCGGGTATCCTGTGCATAACACTGGGATAGGGGGGACCCCCAGATTGCCCCCTGTATTTCACACACTGCCTTTAGGCGTATATTTGTGTGTGTGGCTACAGCCACCTTGTAAATAAAAGCCAATTGTTTTTTGATTAAGCCTATAAATATCAGGTTAATATCTTGTTGGTCTGAAATGCATTAAATTTATGTTTATATTTATTGTATACGCAGATTGTCAGATGAAAATGAATAATGGATTATTATCCATAGGCGTTTTGTCAGTGAGTGTCATTTTTTTTGATATCATACATTTCACACCAATTTCTTCTCAAACATTAAAACAATGTATAAAACATGTTTCTTAAAGCCTACTTGACAATAAACAGCGTTTAGAATGAATGCTTCAGTTAGGCCTAATTGTTTTTTTCCCTCTGCAATTATTCAGCTGTCATGTGGTTTAATTAGCCTACCATTTAAATAATGTGTGCTTATTTAGCAAATATGTGCAAAAAATACAATTGTATGACACATAGGAATCTGAAGTTAAATATTTGGGAAAATTAAATCCGACCATATCCCATATCAGGGTAGGGTTGACTACATGACATTTGACAGTAAAATGGTAAATTCCTAGCAGACCTATAGATTACATAGTATATTTTTCACTCTGTGTAGGCCTACGTTCAAGAAAATATACCCAAATAAAAGATAACTTTGTTGTAATTGTGTACACTTTAAGTCTCAAGTCATCAAAGTTGGGAGGTAACGGTATGCTAAATAATTAAGTAGATTGACATCCGGTTCTGCTGTATGGACCGTTCCTGGTCCTGGCGTCTGTCCATCATCTCCAACGCGCAGCTCTACAGCGCAGGCGTCAGACCGGAAGCTCTTCAGACCTGAAGCTCTTCCCGTTCCTTCACTTCTCTCTCGGCGTGGTGCAGGCAGCGTAGCCGACCAGCTCCGAAAGATGTGCTTCTCTTTCCGACGTGCCAGTGACTTTGAGACCTCGTCGCGACCCAAAGCGTTAGGTAGGTAATAACATGAACGGGCTGGTTTATTTTCGAGTGTTTTTGGGTGTGTTTTCAGAAGATAATTGTCTGACTTGTTCTTGTTAGCTAGTGCTAGGTGATCTAGCCCTCATGGACACGTGGGAGAAGCGCTGCTAGAAAAGGCGCATGTCTTTCGATCATGTTTTAATAAACATAGGAAGGAAAGATGGATGTTGGCCTGCCACATACATTGTCCCGTGTGTTTAGGGTGTTGCGCTTTCATGTAGATGATGACTTAAACTGCCACGTGGGAGGCGGGCGTCGTCATCTAGCTCCCTTGCGTCTTGGGAAATGTCGTCAGGTTGCCTGTAAAATGTAATCCATCATCCTTCCAAGACACTCGAAACGAGAATATATTTGTGGTCTTTAAGCTCGTTATTGCGTCGTCCATTCATGAATTTGGACAGGGTCGGCGGGTGATGCGCTGGTCAGGGAATTGTCTCCGTTTATTTGACTGGAGAAGTCTTCCACGGCTCCCTCTGCGGGGTAAAGGTCAGGGCATAGGTTGCGACCTGCTTTTGAACCCGTGCTTTGACCAGCGATGTTCTTCCCGAGCCGCATTAGCCGGTGCCCTATAACCTTCAGGTGATCCGTCATCCATAGTCGGTGTATATTGGCTGTCCTTTCATTGCAGCTCAGTCAGCTAGCTTAAAATCAATAGATGCACACTCCTGGGGGTAATTATTTACAATGTCTCAAGTAGGCCAGGGACTGTCACTTTGTCTTTGTTGCTTTTCTAACTACGGATATGATTAATCATCCTTGCTAGATGCGAAGTACAACTCACAACTAATTTGTTGTTTTCTAACCAGTATAACAACTTGGCTACAAACATTAGTAGTATATGGAGAAGAGGAAGCCGGCCATTGTTTGTACAGTTTCCATTTGTCCATGGCTTTCCATTAAAACTGGATTAATTCCTGTTGTATTTCTAAATCTTTCTGCAGGACCTGCATGGCGCAATGGGACCTCATCAACACAGAGGTAAGATCTACAACTTATCCAAAGTCTTCTGAATTTAATTGACCTAAACCGTACTAGTAAAGTGGAACTAAAATGATGATTTCACATTTGCCGTTTACCCATCAGACTTTATGGTGGTGAGACCGTGACACACTGACAGTTCAATTTAAGGCCTTGTTCACTTAGTGGCCATCTTGGTTCTAAAAGCCAGCTGGTTGGTGGATATGGCCTAGTGCTGCTTTCAGTTCCACCACCCAGCGCTAGAATCTAAATGGCTGCTGAATGAATAAGACCAATTAGGTCGATTTCTTCACAATAATGCATGTAACTGAAGGAACTTTGCTAAGTGCACCTTTTCTCTTACTAATTCTCTTGATTTCTGATAATTTCAGATGAGGTGAAGATCCGACATGAAGGCCTAATTACTCCATTGCCATGCTGAGGTGAGTAGTTGATTTGAGATACGATTTACTGTAGCTCTATTGGTTCAATACTGGATGAGTGATGAATTTGCATTTTACCGTTTACCCATCAGACAATAAGATGGTGTGACTGCGACTAACTGACACACCAGTCTAGCGTGTAGCCTTTTCTTAATTTACATTTGTAATGAGATTCAATTCAAAAGACTGACTGGTTCTTTCTACAGCTCTCGGACTATGCAGACCAGAGGGTTCTGGTCCAGGATGGGGACACCTGCAGAACTGGAGGTGAGTAATGGATGAAATGACTTCTACGTCACTGGAAGTTGAACACACGTTTTTAAAAGGGCCTTAAGAAAGTGTGAATGTCTCCTTCTCTGAATGCTGGACTAGTGATGATTTCACATTTGCCGTTTACCCATCAGACTTTATGGTGGTGAGACTGTGACTATCTGAACAGCCAGCTTATACAGTAATTACACATGAAGGTAAAAGAGTATGAAAAAAATGCTAATTTCTTTCTTTTTAAATTGCTAGATCGTGTGGAGACCGATCCCAGGGGGCTCTGCCGAGCTGGAGGTGAGCCCTGATTAATTAATTGATGGTGCAAAATGGCTCTTGACTAAGAGTTGGTAACTGAGATGTCTTCTGGACTAGTGATGATTTCACATACAGCCGTTTACCCATCAGACCACAGGGTGGTGAGAATGTGACTATCTGATAGTGAAGCAGGGTGAACTACGCATTTTGCAAACTTTTTTCAAAATATATATTGTTTATATTGTCTTTTTTTGACATTTTCCACAGATTGCATTCCTGAGCTTCACGGTCAAGGTGCAGAATCCCGTTCCAAGCTGGAGGTGAGTGCAGAGTTGGTAATAAAATATTGTGTTTTGTAGTCGAAAACTGCAAGCTCAAGTTTTTTATTTGCTCTGGAGTATGCGTCTGGGCCCCTACCGCTCAGACAGATTTCATCAGACCTGGGTCGGGCCAATCGCAGCCGTTTATCTAATATGGGGCGGGTTTAATACGATGACGGCCCGGAAGAGCGCCCTATGGGAGCGCCGTTTAGGTATTTTCATAAACAACCAAGATCGCTGCCACTGCTGCTTCACACGTTTCGTGGCTCTGATTGGTTGTAGGGCTAGAAGCATTTTGGTCTGCACCCGTTGATGAGGAAAAAAAACTGAGGTTCCAGACTTGGACTCATTTGTGAATTGTTGTGGTGATGTCAAGCTAACCTACACTACCCCTGAAACTAGAAATCGTCTGGGTAAATGACCCCTTTGACCAACCATTAAAGGTCTGGGACTATCAAATGCAGAGTAACAGAAAGTGATTAATGAAGTTTGAGATTTTTCTATGCTGGATTAGTGATGATTTCACATTAAGCCGTTTACCCGTCAGACAACAGGGTGGTGAGACTGTGATTATCTGAAATACCAGCTCAGTCGTTCAGCACACTGATGGCATATGTATGCAAAATGCTTATCTGACCTTTATGTTCATAGATCACGTGGAGTCCACAGATGTCCCGGTGTGGGGCTCTTCTACTGAACTGAGGTCAGTACTGGAGCAACAAACTGGTTCGGCCAGAAAGTAATGTGTAGATACTCATATCTAGGGATGCTAGACTTAACCTACAGTCTAAAACAATATGTACAGCTAAAATTTTGTGGGATGTCTTCTTCATGTGATGCTGTGATGATTTCACATTAAGCCGTTTACCCATCAGACAACAGGGTGGTGAGACTGACTATCTGATAAACCAGTTTGACTATCTGATAAACCAGTTTACACAATAATAACATGAGGAAAACGATTACGGAAATTGTTTATTTACTTAATTTTATTTTTTAGTAGATCCCGCGGAGTCCAGACAGGTCTGGTGACGGGGGACCCCTGCAGAGATGAGGTGAGCCCTGA
Organism: Brosme brosme; assembly: GCA_900302425.1. NCBI lineage: Eukaryota > Metazoa > Chordata > Actinopteri > Gadiformes > Lotidae > Brosme > Brosme brosme. The sequence continues at coordinate 9,136 of OMKX01090196.1, forward strand.
GGAATAAATGTATTCGTAGGCTGTTTTATAATGTCAATTTTCTGATTTAACGTTCAGAAGACGGTATATTTTCTTCAGGTTAGCGGTTCCAAGTGACTTATGTTGGAAGACCTTTTCTATGAAAGCTGAAAGCTGGACATCGTCAAATTGACAGCAAATATCTGGCTATATTTTTTGGCCCAGATCACCAACCCCTTATTTAAAATAAAGTTTCTAACTTATTTTAAAACGTCTTTTGCTGAAAGATGTCATTGTTTATACTTGGTCAGAAATCAACAAAGACGAAAGTGGGGCCCTGGAATTTATAATTCAGCAGTCAAAATATCAGTTCAATGAGTCTGAAGACTTGAGCCTTTAGTCGGAAGAAAAATTATGTATAAAAAAAACCTTTTAAGGTAGAAGAAAAGCACATTTCTGAGCACTGTTGCTGGATTAGTGATGATTTCACATTAAGCCGTTTACCCATCAGACAACAGGGTGGTGAGACTGTGATTATCTGAAATACCAGCTCAGTTGTTAATCACATTTTGATGGCATATGTATGCAAAATGCTTATCTGATATTTATGTTCGTAGATCACGTGGAGTCCACAGATGTCACGGTGTGGGACTCTTCTACTGAACTGAGGTCAGTACTGGATCAACAAACTGGTTCTATAGTCAAGTCTGGATTAAACAAGGCCAGAAAGTAATGTGTAAAACTCATAGCTGGGGATGCTAGACTTAACCTACAGTCTAAAACAACGTGGGGCTTCGTGTGAGACTTAGTGGTTTTCTACTTGTGACACTGGATTAGTGATGATTTCACATTTGCCGTTTACCCATCAGACAACAGGGTGGTGAGACTGTGACGATCTGAAATACCAGCGTGTACATTTTACTCTGAAGGACCAAATACTTTTTTTATTCACACTGCACTTTGATTTTAGATAGATAAATCAAAAGAAAGGCTTGTGCAGAAATGGAGTTGATGATCCAGACAGTTTACATATTTTTACATTGGAAACAGCATCACCTTTGACAACACTACAAAACAAACTGAACACATGGGTAGATCCATTTATAATACACCAACTGAATCTGAAGCATGAGAAAATGTAGTTTTCTAACCAGATTTCTTTATTTCGTTGCAGTTTCCTGAACTATTCTGCTCCCGTCTGAATCCACCTCCATGAAGAGTATTCTGACCATCTGCAGTGCGAACCTTTTGTCCGTAACAAACTACTGTTTGTCCACCAATAAACCTAAATCATCCACTTCTGTGTACGTTCTACCTCTGTTCTCCAGTGAGAAACCCAAAGGAATGACATCACCTGCCACCTGTGATTAATCACCACCGTTAGCTGGTACTGCCCTACATACCTTCTCGCCCACCTTGTGTTTCGGGGCGCTGGGGGTTCAGGGGTCACTCCTCGGTGATGTACGAGTCGGCCCCGGGGGCGAAGGCGTAGATGAAGCGCAGGACGGCCTGACGGAGGTCCTCCAGTAACTGCTCTCGGCGGAGCAGGGCCTCCGCCTCTCCGCCCAGGTCACAGGGAAACGCCGCGTCGGGAGGGATAACGAGCACCGAGGACCCTGCAGGAGGAGCCAGACGTAGAGCTTACAGTGGGGCCGGCGGGCCCCTGGCCCACATAGAGCCCCCTGCACTTCAAGTTCTGTTGGAGTTAACTTTGTCAGAACCATTACATGTAGCATGGCTGTAATGATGCAGGGCCATTTAGACTTTGCTTTGACTAGATGGAGAGTCAGTGTCCATGTTGATGATCTCGATACGTTCAAGCCCCACAATATGTAATGTATAGCGTTAGCAGAAACCCCTGGTCCTACCGTGTTGGAGTGTGATGGAGTTCTCACACAGGAGGACTGCGATGAGGGCGTCATGCTCCTGAACGGTGGTCCTCAGACACAGCCTACAGTGGGCCTCCGCCAGCGTGATCCTGTCATTAATGACCAACGCACGGTAGCGTTCATGAAGTGAACGAGTATTGTCTTGCGTTCGTTAACGAGCTCATTTAGCAAAGAAGCGAAAACAAAGCAAAATCCGAAAAAAATAAAAGCCTTGTGTTGAAACCAGTGTTAATGTTTCTATGACCCAACCTTGTTGAAAGCTGGATTACTTTGGATTGTTTTATTTCCACATTAAATATGCCAACACACTGAAAGGGCTTTCTAAACATCCATCTAAACAATATGACAAATAGTCTTTGGAAGGTGAGCTTTGGGCACATGCAACACCGCTCCAGAGGGGGCAAACTGCGCCATGTTGTGGACAACTACTGCACTGCAACGCGAAATATGTTGATTAAAACGATAATACTCACAGTAGTTTGACGGAGGCCACGGCCACCTTGACTCCGTGGTTCTGGGCGGAGCGGACCCTGCGACTGGCCATGTAGTAGCCGTGGATCATCTTCTCTGCTCCAGAACTCAGCTCTCCTCTCAGACCCCGGGCGTGGGCCAGAAACTAGAAGGAGAATGAGTTATTAAAGGTCCAGTGTGTTAAATGATGTAGCATCTAGTGGTGACTAACTAATTTAGCACACTGGACCTTTAATAACTCATTCTTGTAACACATTTCAGTAATGCGAAAAGGCAACATTAATTAGCCTGCTAATAAATCAGTTTAACAAGTCACAATCGGGTATCTCTGGCATCGTCACCATGGACACTACCATGTTGTGGGGCATGGCGGAGGTAACAGCCTATTTACGTTTCTCACACACAGTCCTCTTACTGCATCCATAGTGGTAAACTACAATCATAGGCCTATAGTTATCGCTATCTGTTACATGTATTGATCATTTATCTCAATAGCAATCGGTGCTAACTGTAAAGTGACTGAACTTACATTTATTTAAATTCAGATCTTCAAGATAACCACTTTACTGTCAAAAATGTATTAAAATAGAAATCTCTGGAGATCTTCGAGGTTGGCTTTACTGTGAGACCTTCACCTCCTTGAAGTCCTGAAAGGGGAGCTGGAGGCCGGCTGGATAGAGGGGCTGACTCCCGGTCTGGAGGGCCTGTCTGAGGGTGTGAGCCGTCTGGTCCAGCCCGGCCTGCCCCCCCAGGGGGTCTGAACAGCGGACCACCAGGCCGAACCACTCCGCCAGCTGGCTCGGCTTCGGACCCATCTCCTACGCATTGCAGAAGAACGACGAGTCGTAGTGTGATTCATGATATATGGAATGTAATCATTTAATGCAATTTCCCCATTGGAGAAAGAAAGGGAACATCCATTTAATAAAAACCTGAAATACACAAAAAAAAAAAACACAAAGGGGTAACACTGTCGTTTTTCTTTAAGGGTGTAAAATATTGTCGGGCCAAAAAAGACATACGGGGTAACACTGTCGTTTCTTTTTACGGTGTACAATATTATCGGGCCAACAAAGACATAAGGGGTAACACTGTCGTTTCTTTTTACGGTGTAA
>OMKX01090205.1:0-10330 GCA_900302425.1 Brosme brosme
CTTGGCCGTGTGCACAGCAGATGTTTGGATAGATGCGTTCATAAACTGAACCACCTACACCGGTGATCTCATGTCTACCCTATTAAGTCTTTTAAAACGAACAGAGTTTTCTTCCAAGCTAACTAAAATATTTGTTGTTCCCTTCTCTCTCTGTCTCTGTCTCTGTCTCTCTCTGTCTCTGTCTCTCTCTGTCTCTGTTTCTCTCTGTGTCTCTGTCTCTGTCTCTGTCCATCTCTCTGTCTCTCTCTTTCTGTCTCTTCTCTCTCCTCTCTCTTCTGTCTCATCTCTGTCTCCTCTCTCTCCTCTCTCTTCTGTCTCTGTCTCCTCTCTCTCCTCTCTCATGTCTCTGTCCCATCTCTGTCTCTGTCTCTTCTCTCTCCTCTCTCTCATGTCTCTGTCCCATCTCTGTTTCTGTCCCTGTCTCTCTTCTCTCCATCTTTCCATCTCTCTCTTAGCTCAGACATGAGTGGCGCCAGCAACACTTTGGCCCGGGAGTTCCTGACAGATGTGCACCAGCTGTGCAGCGCCGTGGCCCAGAGGGCGGAGGCCCGTGAGGAAGACGAGGAGGAGAGTCACATGGTGGCGCTGGGGGAGTACCTGGTCAGGGGGCGGGGCTTCCTGCTGCTCAGCACGCTGGACTCCATCATTGACCAGGTGAGCACGTTCAAACATGTCTACACTTTTCATAAAGCTTTATTTTCATAAAGGTATATTTATTTTTGGGTCGTTTTTATGTGTTGGTAATTTACTTGCAAGGTTTTATATCTTGTTAGTTTCAACTACTGTCCTCCTGCATTTTCTGCTGTGACACGTCTGGGATTAATAAAGTTCCACACACAGTGAATTGACCCAACTGATTTGTTCTGACCTTTTTATGTGAAACACAAAGTACTCATGTTAATGATAAGGCAAGTCATTTTCTTTGTATAACTTTCTATCAACATAACGTAGGGCACCCGTTTTATTTCGTAGTGTTGCGCTAGTCCGTTTATAAGAGGGACTTGTACGCATGCCATTTAGATGACCATGTTAGCCAATGGGAAATTGGTTCACCCACAGAGACAGACATTGTTCCTTTATTATTCCAGTCTGTGGGTGACCCTCATGTTGCTTCTGCCTCCACATTGACTCGAGAGGGCTTTGCTAACAGAGGTTAACTAAAGGAAACTTGTCTCACTGTGTACTTGCCATGTATCCTTTTTATAATACTATACTAGAGCAACCTCTCTGACCAATTTTGATTGGTCAGGAGGGTATTGCGTTTTGGCTATGAGCCTGTGTGTTTAAACACTGCTGGCCGCATGGGTCTTGTGTTCAAATGCCTTCCCTTCCCTACACAACCTTTTTCCATTGAGCTTTAAGATTGTAAGACTCATTTCGTTCATACCTGCTGCCGAAGCATATTGGTTAGGCTGTTCTTCTTCCACCAAGATTTGAAGAGTAAGAAGAGTTAGAATATTGTTTCATTAGAAGAATTAGGAAAGTATCATCATCCCGCTATTACAGAAGACAAGGCAAGGGCAGTAGCCTTGTATTTTCTCTGAAGGTAGTAAACAAGTCATTTTCGTCTTCCCTACAAAATCTATTCTCAGCTTCCTGCTATCATTCTGGTAATTTCTACTTGTGCTGTCCCAAAAGTGTCTCTCAATGCCAGCCGAGAAGATTGTTAGATTTGGAGTAGCAGATATATTATTGAATGAATAATCGCAATGTCATGGACATTGCATGAAATATTTGCTAAACTGCGCAGCTGTGACTGTGGTTTGCGTGGCTTTCCATTGCCTCAGTTTCAGTTTGAGCTGTTACTAGAGAAACGTGTATGAATGCATGCTACGGTCGGCTAACCAGTTTAGGAAACGCCAGTAGATTGTGATCTGGGGCCTGAGCTCTCTATATGAGCTGTCAACAGAAACAATAACTGTTTTTGTTCATAATCATGTGAATATTTATTGCCTGGAACTTTGATATGGATGGAGGAAAATATATTCATGTAATTGTAGTTATTTATCATGGCAATCATCACATTTAAGCATAAAATGATTCTCCCTTTGACCAAATACATCACACATATCTGTCTTGGTATAGAGAAGCCTCTTGTCCTGCTCCATTTGTAGAGCGTGAGTGAACGTAAGCACAGAAGAGTACACACATTAAAGAGCTCGTAAGTTATTTTCGGTCCTGTTGATTGAATGGGTATGTGCTGTGGTGGTGGTTATCATTTACATTTAGGGCATTTAGCAGACGCTTTTATCCAAAGCGACTTACAACGGTTCATATACACATTCACACACCGATTTGTGGAGTCAAACATGCAAGGCGACAGCCAGCTCGTCGGGAGCAGTTAGGGTTAGGTGTCTTGCTCAGGGACACCTCGACACTCAGCTAAGAGGAGCCGGGGTTCGAACTATCAACCTCCCGGTTACGAGGCAGCCCGCTCTACCTCCTGAGCTAAGGCGACCCATGGAGTTAGCCCATGCAGCACTATAATTGAACCGGCAGTACGGCTCCCATTCTTCAACGACCCGATCAGTCGCATTCGCATATAGCACGTAATCTCAATAATTGTTCCGCCATACATGTTTTGTATGGCGGGACGTATTTATCATGTATGTATGTATCATGTACACAGTCCAATCTACAAAGTACTGAAATGTGCAAAGAAATGTCAAATAAAAAAACCTGAACCAAAGACATGAAAAAAAATGATGTATTTAAATGCTTTTAAATGGGGATTTAAATGCATTTTTATCCCTGGCACTGAAAAGGCTACGAGACACATTGCGAGCCGGTATTTGGATCTCTCCAATGATCTCTCCGACTTGGGGAAGGGGGGCGTTGCATCTGCGACGTGGAGGTGTGAACACAGCGTGAGGCTAGAGGCAGGGGGACTTGCAGACACTGAGGGTCTCCTTGGTTCTGTGTCATTCCTACGCTCAGGAGCTGACTTGTCGGGAGGAGCTGCTCACCTTGCTGCTCTCGCTGTTGCCCCTGGTGTGGAAGATCCCCGTGCAGGAGGACAAAGCCCCAGGTAGGGTACCCTCACACTTTACCTGCACCCCTAACGACCACTCATCGTTACGGATGGACCCCTATTTGGCCTGGTATGTCCATGTTGTCTTCCGATATCAGTCTGATACCAGGCCAGCGTAGTGAAGGATTATCCTCAATACCTTGGTGGCTTTTATCAGAGGTGTGGGGTGTTTAAAACAGGTGTAAGGACCATGTTGTTAACACGGTATTGGTCAAAACAAGGGAAATAATCCGTTATCTGTTCCATCCCTCCCAGTAGTCATAACTTGTACATTTATTTATTGTTCGTTGTTCTTCTTTGCTGTAGGAGAAACACAATGGTGTAAGGGCACAGGCCAATGTCATACAAATATTGTAACTTCATAATTTCCCTTGTTGGTTTATCTTTTAATATCCAGGTTCTGTTTAATAAAATCCTTTTTAAAAACTGCCGTTTAAGTCTACACATTCTTGTGGTGGAGAACTTGAGTATTAAAATGTTACACCTTTGTAGTCATAATGTGAATGACCATACGGACCAACCTCTACACTCCAATGTTTTTACTAATTTAGAAATTTTAGACAGATGCCAAATTTGCTGAATGTTTAAGAAGATTCAACTGACATTTTCCAACCCATTTACCTAGGTAGCCCTACATCCTCATAGGACCAGCATGGCATCCTCAGGATGACCTAGCTATTTAGCATAGAGGTGCTAATCCTTTGTATCATGGACTTGAGACATTTTTTCTTGATTAATTCCTGCATGTACGCTAAATGACTCTTCAAGAGTTTAGCTGCTTTCCTGTAAATGGGCTTCTCCTTACTCATCTGACAGCTTCTAGTTATCCTATTTCCATTGAATTATCCAACTATAAATAGAGATGCCTCTGTATGCCGCTTCGAGTTCTTTCGACAACCGTTCATCCGTTTGACTTCACACTTGGCGGGTGTATTGCTTAGGACCCAAGGAAGTGCAATGTTGAGTGTGAAGTGGTTTGGATGCGCGGTTCTGCGAGAAAGCTGCAAGCAGCAATACCGGAGTCCAAGCAATCGGCCCGTTCCCAACAGGCAGGTTTTGCGCAGGCTTATCTAATTTTAGTTCTATGGAAGTGATGTTTTTTTCTCCATTTCTGCCCTTGACAGATTTCACCCTGCCGTCCCTGCTGGAAGTGTTCCTCAGCCGAGAGGTGAGGGTGCCCCCTCTCAGAGCTGGACATAAGGCCGGCCCAGATGCCCATAACAGTGGCAGGAAGTCGCACACCGGCAGCGCCACGTGGAAGTCACGTAGGTCCCGCCGCATCGCCCAGAGATACTCTGTGAAGGAGGCGCGCAAGTCCCAGCTGTCAACGTCCGATTCGGACGCCAACGCCGACAACAAGCCGACAGGGCCGGCCCAGGGCGGGTCAAGGGCCAGGCGGACCCACGGCCCCACCCTCCGCATGTCCTGTCAGCATCATCGATCCGAAGCCCCTCAGATCCCCGCATCCCTCGCTGCTACTGCCGAAACCATGAGCGCACCGTACCCTCACCCCCGGGCCCCAGGCTCCCAAACCCTGGACACGGAAACGCTGACCGACCCGGCCGCTATGTCTATATTCAACCGCATGGAGAACTCGCCCTTTGACCTCTGTCACGTGCTGCTCTCCCTGCTCGAGAAGGTGTGCAAGTTTGACATGAGCATCAACCACAACCCTGGCCTAGCGGTCAGCGTGGTGCCCACTCTGACAGAGTTCTTAACAGAGTTTGGAGATTGCTGTGGACCGGGGGGAGGTGGAGGAGGTGGAGCAGGGCCAGAGGAGCTGGCAGGAGGCTGGATGGAGGAGCCCATCGCCCTGGTCCAGAGGATGCTTCTACGCACAATCTTGCACCTGATGTCGGTGGACGTGGGTCAGAGCGAAACCCTGCCGGACAGCCTTAGACGCAGCCTGACAGACCTGCTCCGGGCCACCCTCAAGATCCGCAGCTGCCTGGACAGACAGGCGGACCCCTTTGCCCCTCGACCCAAGAAGACCCTGCAGGAGGTCCAAGACGACTTCTCCTTCTCCCGCTATCGCCACAGGGCCCTGCTGCTGCCAGAGCTGCTGGAAGGGGTCCTGCAGGTGCTGCTGGGCTGCCTGCAGGCCTCCACCTCCAACCCCTTCTTCTTCAGCCAGGCCTTGGAGCTCATCCACGAGTTCATCCAACACCGCGGCCTGGAGCTGTTTGAGGTCACCGTGCTGCAATTGGAGGGACTTGCGCGGGCGAGGGACTCGGAGGTGGGCGGCGAGGCCGCTGAGAGGCTGCGGGGCCTCATCGCGGGGGTCCTGAAGATCATCAGCGCCGTGAAGAAAGCCAAGTCGGAGCAGCTTCACCAGTCCGTGTGCGCCCGGCGGCGCCACCGGCGGTGCGAGTACTCCCACTTCCTGCACCACCACCGGGACCTCTCGGGCCTGCCGGTGTCGGCCTTCAAACAGGCCGCTCGGCGGAACCCCTTCGAGGAGGAGGAAGGCTGCAAGGAGGGGATCGAGGGCGCTGCGGTGCGGTACCCTGAGCGCTGCTGCTGCCTGGCCGCCTGCGCCCACCAGTGTCTGCGACTGCTGCAGCGGCTGTCCCCCAACGGGCCGGCTGTACTGCAGGTCCTGGCCGGGGTGCAAGCCGTTGGAATCTGTTGCTGCATGGACCCCCGCTCAGTGGTCGGGCCCCTGCTGCACGCCTTCCAAGCCCCAGGCCTGCGCGCCTACCAGTCCCATGTGTTGAATGTCTTGGGCAGGCTGATCCTAGACCAGCTGGGCGGAGGGCAGCCCTCGGAGAAGGCCAAGCTGGCCTCCTGCAACATCTGCACTCTGGACAGCAGCCAGCTGCCGAGCCTGGAGGAGACCCTGCAACAGGGCGAGCCCTTCGCCGCCTCCCTTAGCCTGAGCTACCGCTCGCAGGGCATCCTGCCCAGCGGTGGGGGTGCGGAGGACATGCTGTGGAAGTGGGGCGCCCTGGAGGCCTACCAGGAGCTGGTGTTTGGCGAGGACCGGCAGCTGAGTCAGCAGATAGCCGGCCATGTGTGCCAGCTGACCCTGCGGGGCAACGCGGTGGTGCAGTGGCAGCTGTACACGCACATCTTCAACCCCGTGATGCAGAGAGGGGTGGAGCTGGTGCACCACGCCCAGCAGCTGGGCGTGTCCACCATGTGTGCTCAGATGTGCAGCTACCACAGCCAGTGCCTGCCTGTGGAGGTGCTCCTCGTCTACCTGCAGACGCTACCTGCTCTCCTTAAGTCCAGGTGGGTTTGGGGGGTTTGAAGCTTTTCTCAGAGTCTGCTGTATACTTTATCCAGGGTGCTTGTACATACTCGATTTTTGTTTGGGATATAAGATTCATATCAAATATCAGCGGTTTCGGTCTTCAGTCCCAGTGGTCTTTATCAGGGATCATTGGCAGGGTGTTATTGGAGGAGCTGAGGAGGCCTTTTGTGTTACTCTTATATTTCCAAGTACTGCCATATTAAACCGTGGCAGTTCAGTTAAACCGTCTCTTTTTTTCCTACTAATCTTTTTAGCATAAGCCCAAGTTATTTCAAAGTGAACCACAGTCTGATTGTCAGTAGAGCCGCCTGTTGAATGTGAAATTCGGTACGCCTCAGTGCTCCGCTCTGACATGTAGCAAATATGATGAGCCAACTCAGAGTCAGGAGAGTTAATCCGCTCTGACACGGTTGGTCATCAGATCTGCCTCCCTGCGTCACTGGCTGCTAACTGCTCGTGCCTTTCAATTATTTATCACAGCCCTCTGTGAGTTGAGACGTAAGGTCAGAGTCTGTTTGTGACTTGGATGTTATACAGAGTGGACCGCGGTGTGGTCGGCCGCAAAAGGCAAAGCAGTATTTATTGCCTAGAATCGACCATTGTACCTTCACAGAATACTAATTATTCATTTAATCATGTTAATAATATTAAGTTGATTGAAGTCTGGTTTAGAGTTTCTCTTGACAAGGCTCTGGTGATTATTGGTCGACTTGAGATGATGGTTTCATCTAGATTTCCATCTCTCCGACTGCTAAGATATTGAATGCTAATCTCTTGCTTGTTACATTTGAGTTATTGCTAACAGTGGCTGGTTTGGTCAACAAAACCTTTATAAAATTAGTTTTTTTTTTTTATAAATGCACTCTCCCCTCTCTGTTTGGTAACTCATCAGGAAATAAGAAATATGATGAAATATGATATGAATATGTCTGTGCACTCATTTCACATGACTGGAGTCTTCCACAAGGCTAAGCTTACCGTTTGCTAAAGCTAGTGAGCTAGTCACATGTTTGGGGGGGGGGTGGCTGTAAGGGAGGCCTGAAGGGATGGTTCAGATTTTTTTATTAGGAGTTGTATTATATTTAATTGAATAAAGTCCCAACCACTTTTCTCACCCTTATTGAAAAGTAATTATTAAGGGAGGCTTCTGAAATGGAGAAATGAATTGAAATTGAACCTTTCCCAAATTGTATTTAGGAAAGTTAAGCAAATGGCAAAATGTGTAACAGACCGTTACATCCTAGATATCCAGTTACTGTGAATGCGTAGGCAAAAGGTTGATCCTGATCTATCTCATGGTCTGATGGCCATGTCCAACCATGGTTATTTCAAATTGAATTATGTCACTTGTTGTTTGTCATCTGATAAAGTCAGTTCTTTTTTTGTATCTGCTTTTTCCTGGTTGTGAGCTAAATTTATAAATAAGTCCTTCTGTGAGCTATTCTCCCTCCAGACCCCCCGCATCGGGAATCCATTGCTCCTGTCTGAGTCATGCTGTGTTCTACTGCAGGGTGATCAGGGACCTTTTCATCAGCTGCAACGGACTCAGCCAGATAACGGAGCTCATCCACCTGGATCAGACGCGCTCCTGGGCGCTGAAGGTGTTCGAGACGCTGATCCTCGGTGCCGGGGGACAGCCTGCTGACGGCGCGCTGCAGGAGCTGGAGAACGCCAGCGTCCAGGAGAAGGACGCCGCCCTCGGCCCGGCGGAGGACCCGGGGTCCCAGGGCGCCGGCGAGGGGCCCCAGAGCCTCAGCAAGTTCTACGAAGGCCTGAAAGAGGCGTGCCCCCGCCGGCGGAACCGAAGCGTGCCGGGGTTGGGGCCCGGGCACAGCCGGGCGGAGACCCACCTCAACACCATCAACCTGTTCCTGTGCGTGGCCTTCCTCTGCGTCAGCAAGGAGGCCGACTCGGACCGCGACTCGGCCAACGACTCGGAGGACACGTCCGGCTACGACAGCACGGCCAGTGAGCCTCTGGGGGGCCGGCTGCCCTGCCTGTCCCCCGACAGCGTGGCGCTGCCCTCCAAGGAGCAGGTGCGGCAGGCGGCCGACGTGTGGTCGGTGTGCAGGTGGATCTACCTGGCCAGCCCCGCCTTCCAGCGGCAGTTCTTCAGGCTGGGGGGCCTGGACGTCTGCTCCCGCCTCATGGCCATGGTCATACAGAAGCTCACCTGCAAAACCAAGGACGGCAGGGGCAAGAAGAAGAGGGACGGCAAGGGCAAGACCAGCCCCTCTCACCCCGGGTCCCCGGCGCCGTCGGTGACCGGCCCCGCCGCGCCGGAACCGGAGGAGGCCGCTCAGGACGCCACCAGGGATCCGGCCAAGAGGCTCGAGGACGAGTGGCCCCTGCAGAGCATCCGCCTCCTGGAGGCCCTGCTGGCGATCTGTCTGCACAGCTCCAACCCAGCGCTGCAGAGGACGGAGCCCGAGATGTCCTTTCAGGTAGGAAAGGACATTGTTATATTATTGTTATAACTCAGAGATCTGTTGTTCAGATGTCAACTCCCCTTAATTGGGCCTGTGCATCATGACGTCACATGGCCTCCATTTTGGAAGTATAGCAGCATCGGTATGTTATTGGTAGTAATGTGTTTTTGGTCATTAGGTTAGTAATTAATCGTGAAATGATTTGTTATTATGGGGAGATTTTGATTAAGATGCACTTTTTTCCCTATGAAAGGAAGTATCGGCAGCAAAAATCCTGTGATGCATTCTGATGTACAAGCCCTTTACCTAATGTTGTTGTCTAAATTAACGACGATACTATGATAGCATTGACTCTGATACCATAGCTGAAATTATAATACATTTGTAATGATTTTCAGTTTCAAACTTTGAAAAAAATCCTCCCTCTCCACAGCTCCAATCCGTGGAAGAGACGTTGTGCGAGGTGAGGGACCAGCTCTCGCGCTCCGGCGTGGTGAACTCTGACCTGGCCGTGCCCCTGTTCGACTCCCTGCTGAGGGTGGCGCTGGCCCGGGTGTCCTCCTGCCCTGACGCGCCCGAGGAGAAGCCAGACAGGGTGAGCCTTCCCTGGGAACCCAGCCTCCCTTCCACCCAGGCAGACCCGATGGAGGCTGTCTGGTGCAGGATGGTGCATGTGAACAGCGTGTACTACACACGATCACCGTCCACGTTAATCCGATTGAACTGTAATTTCAATTCAACGGACACCCTAATTGGGTCTGCTGAAGTAGATTCACTGTTTACAGGCGGAAGATGGTCCACATACACCTTTTATTGGGTCTGTGGACGGTCTTAGGCATCCAAACAGTGTACGCACACAATTATAACCGGACGATGGTAATCAAATAACACCTTCATTGAAATACCACATGTTGCATGACAAGATGCTCACACAACAATGACGGCGAGTCGCCTACAAAGGAGCACCGTGGTCTGTTTGTGCCTATAGTACCCCATATTGGGCTGGCTGTTTGTTAGCATGAAACCTCCAGGAAGTGACCTCATGTGAGTTTGCACGAGGCTGGTCCGTGGATGTGAACACGAGGCTTAGTGAAGGAGGGCGGGGCTGAAGACAAGACGGAGACAAACAAGTGGCGTATCGCTGAGGGCCTCGAGGTGTTTGAACAGCGGCTGCCTCCTGATGCCTAACTGGTTCCTTCAGCTTAAGTATCTGGCGTCAGGTTCTCCCATTCAGAGCCATGTTCAGGGTCATAGCTGCTACTCATCTTCAGAAAGGTCAAGAGTGTTGGAGTGGGGGGGCAGGATTGAAAGAAGTTTATTTGGATTGAAACGATACAAGGGTTTCATGATTTAAAGGAGTGATCTGTTCCTTGTGTTGGGAGACATTAGAATTCCTTGGCTTTTAAAATCACCTGCTGAGTAATAATGGTTTGTCCCACTCCTTCAAGTGCCGTTTAATTTAACTTCTTAAAATGCCTGTCTGGCTAAACCTTTTTCGACATTGACGTATTAAGCGTTTGCGTAATAGATTTACAAGCTCCATGGATGCTTAGCTTTTGTGTAAACCGTGTATTAGTTCTGCAGAATACCTTTAACAGTTCCTGAAGCGATGTT
>OMKX01090212.1:0-13318 GCA_900302425.1 Brosme brosme
TTCAAATTGTTAATTGTAATAATTCTTTTTGGCTTTGTTTTCGTTCTCGTGTACAGCGCCTTGTGTATACAAATATGATTTTGATGATGATTATGACTATCATTATTAATATTATTATTATGTCCAAATAGAATGGGATATCAGGGTATGACAGAGCATATGAGTCATGTGGTTTGATGGGGATGTACCTACTTCCTACTCACTAGACCCACAAGGTGCACATTCAGAGAGGACAGGCTTGTTTCGAGTACTTATGGATGTTCAGCCTTCTCTGTCCGAGCCACAGAGCACTGGAACCCCCGGCCCACAAATGTAAGGACCTGCACTACCCTCCGACTGTTAAAAAAACGTAAAAGCACACCGAAGCTGTACCCATATCTAAATCTCCAGCGCCTGTGTGTACCACCTCCAACTATTCAAGTGTGGACATTGCATTTACTGGTTATTTTTAATGCTGCCGTACTGTTAATGTTTTTGTAACTGTATTGTAATTGTTTTGTTGTTGACTTGTCCAGGGACTTCAAATGTAAATTAGTCTCTTGGCTAACTCTGAAACGTTTACATTTAAGTGTCAACTAAAATGGTTGTACAAATTTGTTGTACTTTCCCAGCCAAATTTATATTTAATTAATTATTTAATTAATAAATGGTATTCCCATGACACAATCACACACTTTTACTTTTAGGGGAAGTTAAAGCAGTCAGAATTTAGTCTACTCATACTGTCAGTTAAGGTTGTTGATTTCTTTTCTTATGCCCTCAACAGCAAGCAGAGTTGAAATGATACGTAAGGGCAATAATAAAGTTAAATATTGATAAATGCCTGGCCCAGTTCCTCAGGTTACGATACCACTTCGATTTACTAGCAAGACAGGCTTGCGAGAAAAACAAATGGCTATCATGGCAGGGTTTGACCTAAGAGTTGTTGAAAAATGTACTGCAGTTAACTCTTTGTGTACTCACCATGTAGACAGTGCGAGGCGCAACACTCTCATCCTACACAGTCCTGCCTTAAAGAGTTCAGGTTTTACCACTGGATCTCACCCCATGTCTTAGATATAACCGCTACCTTTGTGTATGGACTATGTCAGCCCAAACCGCACCTGTCCTGCATTAACCACACATGCCTGACCCTTGTCACCTCCATTGTCTCTTTTAAGTATTCCTTTTTTTTTTCCAGCCAGGTAGAGGTGCCTACCTGCAGGCTGGCCGTTAAATTAACTCCCTTCCCCCTACAACAGCAGTGAGAGGAGCGGTTTGCACATTTCCACCGCTTACACCCCCGAGCAAAGGTGTGCATTTCAATTCCAATTTGACGTCATAATCCAGCCCCATCCCCCTCCCAATCTCCAGCACCAAGACACCCAATATGGCAGCTCAGGTTACCTGTGTCAAAAACATGTTCCCTACTGGCCCTGTTCCTGTAGCAGATCAGCTCTGCAGCAGCATCCTCTCTCTGTGGGAGTGACCCACTCTCCCCCCACAATCCATGAACATGCCCATTGATTTGTGGATGTAGTGTTAATTGTATAGCACTGCACTGTCCAATAGAGTTACACCAGCTTGTCAGAGCACGGTTGTAAATAAGAGTCACGAGTCGTCCGGCTTCTCATCTCCAATGTAATACGGCGTTGACGGCGGTTTATTTTTGTCATAATAGATGGAAACATGAAATGGAAGTAGGCTGAGTAAAATATTAATTTTCATGGTACAATGTTTCTGTCAGCCCGAAACTTACCATAATGGAAATATGACAAGGCGCGTGATAAAGAAGGCAACGCTGAAGAGGATGAACAGGATGTCACAGAGACGCTGGTACTTGGCATAGTTGGCCAGCTTGGCTGCCTGTTAGGGTTAGGGTTAGAAGAAAGGCAGAAATAAGCCCCACATTCGGACACCTCAAATCAGGCCTCCTGACAGCCTACCTCCAGTAGTGCTCCAGGAGTTAAAGGTCAGAACTATTTTCTCATTAGTAATCACCATGGACGTCATTAGTTTCCTTTAGAATGTTAGAAATTGTATTTTATTGACGGGGCCGATTACTTGTATAACACACAATCAACACATAATGAAAAGAAAGGGTGACAAAGGATTGTTGGATTAGGTTAGACACGAGGGTAGTTTCAATCACAGATAAAGCATTATCTTTTTTAAATTCCAAGTCATTTCATCACTATTCAGACTACCGATATAATCACAATAATCACGTGACCATAGGGAGGTGTGTCACTATATCTTTTAAAGAGTGTTAAAGAGAATAGGTTTTGGATAGGAGGTTAAAATCGATTTGACTTCCTGGAATATTAAGGGATACCAATGGTACATCCTTTACTCTACGACATGATGGGGATTCTTTAGGGAACTACATTGGTGGAAAGAAAATGATCGAGTTGTGAAATGAGAATCATGTCTCAATATGACGCAACCAATCTAAACAGGGTCTGATTGGGTGTTTTTCATGTACTGTAAGCCCTGCAGTCAATAGCTGGAAGGAGAGCAGGGCTGGCCACACAGCACCAGCAAATGGCCGGTGTTCAATGTGTCTTCGTTCCGCTGTCTGTTCCTTTCCAAATGGAAGCATTTGAACTTGCCTCTAATGGCCAAATATCTAATACCATATGATTGGTCCTTAAAAGCGAGCCCCCGGATTTAAAAAAAATTGCATTGTGAGAAGACTTAGTGTGGCTGACCTTTTAGTTTCCGTTAGAAAGTATGTCGGTGCTTTTGTTTAGTTTCAGTTCACAAAGTACTCGTTCTCCAAATGAATGACTTTTGTTTTGGTTAAACAGATATTACTTTTGTTTCAGTGGACAGAGTACTGGTTCCCTGACTCAATGACACACTTTAATTCCACTTAAAACGGTGGTGACTTTTTCCTTCAAATGTTCCGGTTGGAGGACAATTAGGCCCTTTGTCATTGGCCGGCGCATTGACGGCGGACTGACCTCTAGCAGGAAGTCGGAGGCGTCATGGACGCTCATGACCAGGCTGCCCACGCGCAGCATGTTGTTGGCGTAGGAGAAGCTGATGAGGCTCACTGTGGCCATGTGATGGATGAACATGACCAGGAAGTCCTGCGCATGACACAGGGGGAAACATGCACGTCAACATGCATGCATGTGTGTGTGTGTGTGTGTGTGTGTGTGTGTGTGTGTGTGTGTGTGTGTGTGTGTGTGTGTGTGTGTGTGTGTGTCACTGACCATGGGAGTTTAAAGGGCAAGTGCAATAGGGCAGTTCCAGTGAGTATTTCCACGAGTCCACATCCCCCTGATATAATGAAGATCGATGGCCATTGGCCACTAAATGACACATTGTGCTTGGAGTTGTTTGTGTGTGTGTGTATGATGTGACGGGGAGAGAGAGATAGATAAAGAGAGGAGAGAGAGAAAAAAGATAACTTACCTCCAGTCTTTGTAGTATATTAGTAATAGAAGTAGTAGTAGTTGTAGAATGTACAGACAGGCCTACAGAGGTACCATTGTTTCTGAAAGGGATAATTTCCCCTTCCCTTTCAGAGAACTGACCATCCACCATCAATAGCCTTAAATTTGTGTCCTTAGAGCGAATGGACTGCATTTCTATGTTTGTATGACTGACGACTCATCATCGTCGAGCCAGGAGAGGCAGCGTATCAAACTCTTCAGATATGACCTTTCATTTCCGAGACCACCGCCCATTATCCTGCACTAGCCTCATGTCCTATGTATGACGCGATCAGCTCATCACCGACAAGTCTCTTCCCATATTCCTGTAAAAGTGTGTCATGCAGTAAGTCAACAACCTTGAGGTGGATCATGTAAAACCTAAAGTTACGTTTATTTCTAAAATGGAGATGCAAAAAAATGGTCTGGAAACATCCTTAAGCAAGATGGATAACCCCTACCTGGTCCTTAATGATCTGTATCTATATTCACTGGAAGTCGCTTTGGATAAAACATCTCATAAATGCCTGTACGGTGTAAAAAAAAAAGAAGTAAAGATTCAGTCAACCTTTACAGAGCCTCTTTACAGAGTCAGCAGCACAGTAGTTTCACAGGAGTTTGTACACTATGGCATAAACGTTTTATCACTATTAGAGGGAAAAACTTTCAACCAAACATAGCCTTCAGAATCACTTCATATTCAGTACATTCGAAAAGACATACAGAAAAAATATATCTATATTTCGAACATATAGAATATCATATACATCAATGAAATGTCTTTAGTTGATTTGTATTGACTTTTCTCGTTTATTCTATAGTTTACAGAAGCTGTTACCCATCCTGCACCTCTTCTTCACTTCTCAATACGGGTCAGGAGATACGGGCAAAGGATGGCATCAAGATTGAGGTTTTACACACAAACAGAAAGTGAGGCCTTCTGACAGTTTTTGAAAAACAATGGGAGACAAATACATAGAGAGACTGTTAGGAGTCCAATAGGTGTAAATTGGGATGGGGAAAACATACAGATACTCAGAAACACTGATATAGGCATGGTATGACAGGAAAATATTCAAAGTGACAGGTCTGAAGATGACGACTAAAGGGAAAAGAGAGTGAAGATAGGCGTGGATAAATAATATTGTCAAAGAGAACAAGGCTTTGAAGCGAATAGACGAATCCATCTGCAAAAATGCTATCGAGCTGTAAAAGAAGCTGGGTGCGAATCGATGGAAGAAAACCATAGCCTACTCGAGACGGCACGTAAAAACTGTGCTATATGCGCCCTTCTCACCCCTGGCAAAAGTGATTTTAAGGGAATAAGACTCCATGTTTTGGACCTCCATGTCTGCTGTCATCGTAAGACAAAAAGTGCAATTGAGTTTTGAAGAGCTAAGCGCACACTCGATACAAACCGAGTGTGGCAGTTGGCCGACAGCCCGTTGGCCACACGTGTGAAGTGATGGAGGTTGGGCTGCATGGGATTCACAGGCCAGTACCAATGGCAAAGCCCTCAGCTTTGGGGGTGCAGGATGTCACTCTGAAGGGGCAAATCCACCGGCAGCAGAGAGATCATCCGTGGAGCAGCAGAGTGCATGTGTTACTGGGTCATGTGCTACTGGGTGTCTAAGAAACCAAGGGCTTGGTGCCCAGATTTACAGATCTGAAAAGGTTCAAGGATCTGATATCCCCTGATGATGCATGTCACTAATGTCCTTATAATTATTTCCTGTCTTACCACGGCTTCTGTACAAAATATGGATAGCTCATGTTACAAGGCCTTGTGTTTTCTTGTGGCTAGTATATTGACAAAACCCATCCCCAATATATACTGCTATAAAATACCCATTGTGTAATAGTAAAGAAGTAACCATAGTAGACAGCAACTATTTCAAGCATAAACACTTGGAACCCTACCGTCATTACTTGGACACGTCTCTTAATGCAACATTTACATCAGTGTGTTCACTTGCACTATAGTCAATTATCAGTCATGCATGTTGGATTATCTCCTTAAGAAAGTGAAAATAAATGCTAAATAATAATAATAATACAAGCCACATTTTGTTGTTGTTGATGTGTTTTGTTTCTGCTGGATTTGACTGAATGTTGCATTGTTTTTAAAAATCTGTATAAAACAAATGCTACACCATGCTAGAATAGCCAAGGATGTGTTTGAAGGTCGTGTGGACCGTTAAACATGGCTTTTGTGAGACACCTTGTTAAAGAAAGTCAAATTACCGCGGCTGGCCTGGTGCATCCATCTATCTGTCACCCTTGCTGCAGACTAAGCTTTATTTTTACTGTAGGGAAACAATAGGAAGACGATAAGTGCAAGTGCGACTGGGAGTCAAAGTGCTAATGCTAGTCTAGTAGTGACATCCCCTAAGATCATTCCCCGGTTTCTCGTCTTGTTTTTTAGTTCTCTACCACTGCATTGCTATCTCTATGCCTCTTCTTCCTGGATCTCTACCAGCCCAACCTCCCCCTCTCTCGCTCTATCTCTGGACGCAAAAACCAATATCATTTCCTGAATCACAGGGCTGGAAAGAGACAAAAACAAAATAACCATCTCCTCAGTCCATATGTGCGCAGATAACAGGTCATATATGTGTGTTTGTGTGTGCGTGCATGCGTGTGCTTCTGTGTGTAGCAATTTTAACTTACAGCCAACACAACCTTACTAGCAATTCAGATAACATGTGAATGTTAATGTGGATAAGCATCATTTTGAATACACGCTTAGAACATTTTGGAACCCATGTCGACAAACACCTGACTAACACCTGGCACCAGAAGTTACAGTCAATATTGTTAGTTACATTAGGTACAATCTTAATTGTTACAACACCTTTTATTGCATATTGTTTTAGTCTTATATCTGTGGTGACCGTATGATAAAAATGTAACAATACTTCATGACTGAATCAGCAAATGTGTAAGAATTAAGTACCTGTTTTAAGGCATTTCACAAACCACCTCAATCCTAGAAGTAATTCACAGTGCAATCCACATTTTGGCTCGTTCCCTGTTAATCGACGGAATGAAAACTTCAATAAGCCCCTGTCCCGTGGTGCTCTTCAAATGGTTTTACATTCTTTTGAGCTAAGACTTCTGGACAATTGTTACTGTGATGGGACAGGTCTGCAATAGCAGATTTCTGAATGTAAAAGTCACTGCTGGATCGTCCAATATAAGGATTAGGGATTATGTAGAGCACGTTTAACTTCTTTTGTCCAAAGCGACTTAAAAGTCGCTTTGGATAAAAGTGAATAGGGATATAGTCATTAATGAGCAGAGGTTATGCATCGGCATGGATATTGGGGATCAAACCCGGTATCTTTCAGCTGGGAGTCGAGCACTTCTGCCATTACACTATCCTGACCCTTTTCGATTGAGATGGCATCAACATATGAGCAGTTATACATGGGCTCTTAAATCCATGGGACAGCTACTGAAATATAAGGTTGAGACAAACAGATACAATTCCCCAACAAGGCAGGTTTTCCTGCCTCTGAAAGGTCTCAACATAGTTAATGTAGAAAAACGACTTGCAATACTTGTTGTTCTTTGGCAGTGGCTTGATACTAATGGGTCGGTTCTTGTGAGTTACCTAACAGAAGGAACAGTTCAGATGCAGTATTTCCTTTGTGGGGTCTTAAATAGGTTCCCTCGGGTGCTAAAGGATCAAATCTTCTACACACCCCGGCGCACAGTAGAGATATAAAATTGGTGTTAAAAACATATTACGATGCTCTCGCACTCGTGTTGTCTCTCTATTTCCTTCAATCCCCGGCTACCCGGCTATAGTTGTGTGGCTGTAGGCCAGGCGGATAAAGAGGCCGTGTTCATTCCCATCTCATTTGCAATCTGTCCGCACTTGCGAGTGGTCTCGCGTCAAAACTCTTTACCCTCAGGGCAGGAGCGGTGTCGCGCCAAAACCCTTCCCTATCGGCTGTCTCTCACTTCTTAATTACTGACAGGGCAGATAGTGGTTAAGATCAGAATACCGATTAGACCCAGATTTGTTACAGCAACTGTTGTAGTGTGTCTCAGTGTCCTTCTGCGCCATGCCTATATCAGTATATATCAAAATACTAATTGGAAAGATAGATTTCAGTGCCTCTGTGTAAATGTGCTTTTAACTATGTCCATTAGGTCTTTCAAAGAACAACCATTTATTATGTATTGGACACATGATAAATAAGGTCGGTTTGTAATTTAGTTTTTATTATGTACTAAAAAAAGAACATTTTCATAGAGTTTGTTTTTTTCTATATCATTGTTACCATGTAATTCAGAATTAACATAATTTTTCAATGTGCTTTTGGACAACATTTTCCATCCACAGGCGAAACGTGTAAAAACTCTGCCATTCTCTTCTCTAAACAAATATGAGAAATACGTTGTTTGGGGGTTTCAAGGAGTACCTCAACAATTAAAAAAACATAATTCATTGTCCATGTCCTTTACAAAGACAATTTTATCTGTGTCTCTTGTTCTCTATGAGGTCTCTCAATCGAATCGTTCTATGCTGAGGTCACTTCTCTTTATTATGTATGTGTGGCCACGATATCACAATTGATCTCACTATTATGTCGGTGAAACACGTGCGGTACCTCTCAATAGCACCTGATGACTTTAGATAAGTTTTAACCTTATTTTACCTTCCACATCTACTGGACGTCTACAGCCGTAAAAAGACAAAACACAAGCTTCTTGTAGGAACTAAAGAGCGCTGACAGAGGGTCACTCGGCTTTTAGATTATTGGTCTCTGGTAGCCAGTAAGTAGGGGTATTTTTCTTAAAAGGTTGGAAAAGGCATGAAGTTAAACCTGAAGTACAGAGTTCACCACACCCAACTGCTTTGCTTTTTCCTTCAGAGACACCCATTTGATTTTTGACATTCGCCATAAATGCTCCACATCAGATAGGTTGAACAATAGTCTATGGTCACAGCAGCCTTGCAAAGCCATCCTCTATCTAAAACTAAAAGTCTGATAAATTATGGATCACACAGAGTAAAATATTTTACCTAAACTGGGAAAAGGGTAATTTTGTATGTTGTATTGACATGAGTTATGAATATCAGCACTTATAGCCTATAAGCCATATAAGTAATTTAAAAAAAAAGAGTGCGTCGAAATGCAAGTGAATATTCATTTTCAATATCTTTGGTCGCTCACCTTGGGAAGAGTTGCTGTACTCTGTGTTCTCCCTCAAACAAACATATCATGTATGTATGCTAAAGATTTGGACGAGACGTAAATCTGTGCAGCACGAGTAGATAATCAATGCAACCTGGCTCCTTATTGCATTAGTATTCAAAAGTGATACGCACGGTGAGTCAAAAGACGTGACATTTGGAAGTTGTAAAGCCACTCGGAGTCACTGTTAAGTTGGGCACAACAGGGTTCTACCTCTCCGGACTCTAGTTGTGCTTACGCAGCCTTTTCTCAATGGAGGTATCAGCGATCACAGCACAAAATAATAAGGCATGACATATTGTAGCACTTCTATGCTGTAGTGTCGTCTGTTGAATGCAAGTTAGTGTTTTGAAGCATTAGCAATGTAACAATAGTAGCAGAAACAGCACTCGGCGGGGATCCATGTCGATGTCCTATTATTGCTATATCAATGCAACCTGCTTAACTGAGCATGCATTCTCATAAGAGCTGTCTTAACCTGTTAATACACAGCAACAACCAGACTGAAATTAAGATGTGCAGGGATATGAAAGGACCGGCAAGGTTTTCCTACAGGCCACATGGTTCTACCTTTTACCCAGCAGTAGAGCACAACACTCACCAGAGTGCTGTGCCTGGCACTGTGCTTTAGTGCATCCCATTGCATGAGGTGTGCAAGCCAGAGAGGGCAGAGTCACACCAAGCGCTATCTATCTGATTAGCCCATTAGACTGTGATGGACACGCATGACATTTCCTACATAGCAAGACCTGATTGCCACTGCAATCGACTTCAAGTAGTATTATTATGAGGCTGTTATTATGGCAAGAGCTTGATAGATTTGAAGGCCTACATACAACCATCTTTTGGGAATGCAACATGAAATATTGTGTAAAATCCAATCGTACAAATGTTTTCTTCATTTAGCTACAATGCCATTTATATATTATATATTTATATAAATGCTAGTGTATAGATTTCATGGGTGAATGCTGGTGGATGGAGATATTAAGTATTATATGAAAGCTTCAACTGCAAGCTAGTTTGTGTTCAATGGGACAATTCAGTGGTTTCTTAAAAAAGAATATCTGTTTGTGTTTCATATCTACATTTTATATTCTACTTTAAGCTACATATTTAAGGAAAGGGGAAGTGTTGTTTTACATGAGCCAACAGGCTTATTTCACATTGGTGTCAGATTAAGAGGGCCACAGGTGTAAACAAGTAACCCTAATTATGTTGCGTTTGGTGTGCCAGAGCTTATTTACACTCTAGAGGGCAAATTACAAGCAACTTTTTGAAAAGTTGACTTTGTTAAATATTAAATGATGTTGGCATGAACTGGCAGTGAATGGAACAAGAGCTTACAGCAACAGATGAAAAGTATTTAGGGTAGGTACTGGAGTTACAAGCCATGTCAGATTAGCTACATTTGACGTGGATGTGTGTAAGCAAGCATTACTCTAACTTTAATAGAAAGGTTTGGCCTGTGCAGGTGCACAACACAACAGAAAAGGTTTTCGGTCATAATTTGTTCTAATGTATGTTAAAATGTATATTTTCCGTAATCTTTTCATTTTTCGCTCCTGGTTTGTTCAGTTGTATTGCCTGAATCCATCCTTGAACACGGCAGTAGAAAGGTAGGGGGATAGCTACTAAGTCATACACCGTATATAACTATGCATACAGAGAAGTACACAGATACGGCTCTTGAAGCTAACGCTGAGTGGCAGACCACTTTACGTCACTTTGTCAGGAAGTGTCAGGAACCACCTGCAGCTGAATGCTGAAGACCTCAAAGGGTGAGATAAGCACAGAGTGAGACCACCCACATATCACCGTCTACAAAAGGACACAGATGTCCCGAAGCAAATGCCATGGTCTGCAACATGTCTGGATGCTTCTTCTCACTGTTTTGTACGGCAATCATTACACATTCACGCTTTTATTTTCAACCCGTTTGTCATTGCAGGTATTTATAATTTGTCTTATGTTTAACATCCACTTAGATCAAAGTGTTTAGACCCAAAAATATTCTTTGGCTTCATTATTGTGATATATATACATAATATACTCACCAAGCTCAAGAGCTATACTTTTCATAATAATAACATTTAATGATTTTTTTTTTTTCTGTTCTGATAACGGTGCAGTCCAAATGGCCAACAGTTTGGTCTTCGGAAAAGCATGGAAACATTACAGAAATGGTCCATTTTATAATTATCCCCAAAAGTAATCAAAGATGCATCTCAAATGTCATTTTAAAGAGTCATTTTTTAAATTGCCTAAAATTACATTTACATCAATGGAGCAATGTGCTCTGTTTTCCTTTTTAAGAACGGGTTGCCAGGTTATTAATGTATTTTATTTTGTTTGGACAAAAAGGTAAAAAAAAAAAAGAGAAAGCTTTGAAAGGGTGTGGCATTCTTGGAGCCTGTAGTAGAACCCAGGCGATGTGAAGCCACTTAACAAATGAGATGCAAGAATACTGGGAGAACAGACCATCCTAGCCATGGTCGCACAACCATTGTTGCATTTGGACGCGTCTCCATATCTCTGTCCAACAGATAAGCCCACTTTGCTAGGCTCTGAATGTTTTATGAGTGGTCATTAGGTTTCGGGGGGCTGTCGTGATGTCATGCTATGCTGTTTTTAGGCCAACACCCCCTAGAGACGGTGTCATAGATGTGCCCAGTTATTTCACCATTCTCAAGACTGTTAAACCTGCTCATGCACATAATGGTTTATTTTACTATGAGCCAAATACCAGATTATAAAATATTCAAACCAGACAAATCTCTTTTTATCATCTCCTACATTGATGTGCGTATAAACCTGAAATCTGTCATCCTTGCGCAAGCTATGTTTTGTGTTTCTGTGTAATTTCTTTGATCTTCTGTGTTTTTTGCACTACTTTTCTGCAGCAGACATTGAATAGACTTTGCTAGTGGGGCCAACATGTCTTAGAGATTCAGCTATGGCAACAGCCCCATGCACTCTATATTTTTGTATTGTATATAAGTGGTAATAACTTGGTCCATCATGGATATTTAAAAGGTGTTGCTGTTTTGTAGGTGTCATGCAGTGTAATGTTATGTAATGTCATCATGTAGTCTAGTCTAGTAATTTGATCAATATAATAACAATGTATATTATATCATTTTATTGACAGTATCAGAGTGGACTTAAGTGTATAATACAGGTTAAGTCATATTCGTAAACTATTAACATTCGAAGACCATCTGCTAATGGTCACATCTGTGTTCCATATTATTTTCGTATTATTCACAACTAACAGCTAATCATAAAATCTGTTCTTCGAATAATTTGCAGCAATGCGTCCACTTGTGCTAAATATGCTTTTAACATTAATACGAGTAAAAGCGCCTTTTCAAGTCTCTTGAAGTGACATGCATGCATGCAAGTGCCCATTCGATAACTTATTCGCTTCCTGGCGTCATAATTGATCTGACAGATGCCCAGTCTAGAGCCTTCGATGTGTGTTTTCATACTGCTTTAGGGGATGACAAAATGACACAAAACATGACACACTCATGCAACACGCTCCACTTCAGCCATGCACACTGGGACAAATGTAATCATACTGACATCTGACATGTATCCCAGCAGATACTATCAAAGGCCTTAACTTGAGCAGAACTGTAAGTATTTGTTGTAAAATAAATATCTTATTTACATTCTGCACTGGGTTGGATATAATAATAATCATAATCTGAAAAACTAAAGCACCTACGAATGCACAAATGATTTGTTTATTTGATACCACTGGATCAAAGTAATCATTAAATAATTAATCAAGTAACTAATCAGGTAATAAGTAATCATCTTAAATATTACAATAGTAGACGCTTGTTCTTAAAAACTGTGAATGTGACTTAAAGGAGAACTAAAGCCTGGTCATCCTGAGCTTTAGTACAAATGTCATGGTTTTCTCTCCTCCTCTCTCTTCCAGAAACCTTTCCAAGAACCCCATGTTGAGGACCTTGTCCTGGCCGCTCTTTCAGCACCTGCAGCTCCTTGAACTGTGAGTCCAACCCCCGCCACACACACACACACACACACAAGTACACACGCACACACACACACACGCACACACACACACATGCACACACCCACCCACACACACACACACACACACACACATGCATACACGCACACACAAACACACACAGACAAATACATGCATACACCCACACACCCTGACACATATGTAACTTTTTCCCAGTGTGCTAATAATCATACACGGGGGGTCACACTAATAACAAACAGGATCCTTGGTTTCCAGCTGGTGATGGTGAATTTACTGGAGTTTCTGTTTGTTATTTAAGTTAAGAACTGTTGAGTTTTACAATTGGAGATAGTAAGGGTTGTATGTGACTTATAACCAACTAATATGTAAAGAAGAATAAAGTTAATAACTAGCGCGGTGCCTCCACTGAAGAAATACTGTACCACTTTTCCTGGCATCAAATGTAATTCCTCAGAAACTAAGTATAATAAGATGAGTCATAAATCTTAAACCTCTAGTAATTACAATTCAACACATCAGATTAAATGTAACAAATTGGTGACATTTATTCTTACTTGATGTAGGCCTATACATAAACAAAAGAAACACCTTGTCACCTTGACTCAGTTTCAGGAGGCTAATATCACAATGAGTACCCTCTCAAACAAAACATAATC
>OMKX01090215.1:0-12500 GCA_900302425.1 Brosme brosme
TCTGAGAGGCTTCAAGAGGATTCACACACTTGAGGGGGATATTGGTGTGTGTGTGTGTGTGTGTGTGTGTGTGTGTGTGTGTGTGTGTGTGTGTGTGTGTGTGTGTGTGTGTGTGTGTGTGTGTGTGTGTGTGTGTGTGTGTGTGTGTGTGTGTGTGTGTGTGTGTGTGTGTGTGTGTTCAACCACACCACCAGTTACCTCGGAGGCGTCTCCTTGGACCTCTGGTTCCGAGGCGCGCTGACCCATTCTGACCTCGCCTCTTCATACGGATGGTCCATCAACGGCCTCTGGAAGACAACGCAAACCCTACAACGTGAACATCACCACATGTAGTAGAGATGCGAGTGCAAACCCACAAATGCTCACCCGAGGAGTGTGTGCACAAGCAGAGCAGAAACAGCCCCAAGAAGCCACTGCTGGCTTTGGGACATGTACTTTAGCGAGCTAAAACACTGGAAGAACACCAACACAAAGCTAAACTGGATAGTTTGAGGATGTAATACAGAGCACATGTCTCATATTAGTGGACTGATCTGCATAGGCCACCCACACTTTTATTTGTCCCAGAAAGTAAAGTATATATATTTTTTAATCTCACAATGAAACACAGAAGACAGCTATGTGGTTGTTTATAAAAGCATTAAATTAGAAATAGATCTAGCAAATTACTTTTATTAGGCACACCGGATGTGTGTTGGTCAGTCAGTCTCTTAAGATTACCACTTAGTTTTATTCTTTGGAACCATTCTTGGGAACTTTTTCTCATCTTAAATTAGAAAAATAAATACTTCTATATCATCGTAATACTGCAGTAAGGGTATTTATAATGCATTGCGGTCTTACTTGGTATTGTATCAGATATATGAAATGGCTATCTCTGAAGCTAATGTTTTAGCCTAGTGTTATCGAGCTAACATACAGAACTAGAATCAGTACATCGAGCACTGCAGAACACCTTTTCACTCCTCAGGGTGCAAATGCAAACAAATACTGCATGAGCAAACATAAGTATTAGGGTTGGAACGGTTCACAAAATTCAGTTCGGTTCATATCACGGGTTTGGGGTCGCGGTTTTCGGTTCAGTGCGGTACGTTTACACATGTTGGACAAGTGCCTATAAGAAAAAGTGATGAGTTTCTTTCCATACAAGCAGGCATCTAAATTGTACTGACAGGATGCAAAGCTTGTTCAAGTTTAATAACAGTCACAAGGGATTTTGACCAGATAGCAAAAAATGACCAATACCAATGCTTGTTATTATTCTTTGTATGAGTGTTTAACTTTCATCGCAATGACCCAGGCTTGGGACACTACTATGGAATAATTATTTAACAGTCAGGTTATGCAATATATTTTTTGAATTTATATTATAATGACAATGTTACTACTAACTACTGTACTACTGTTACAATGGCTGTATTTAACGAAAGCTTAAGTAATCCGTAGGACATCCAAAGTGTTTGAGATGTAGCCTAACCCAATCAGCCATTATCATCAGCAGTTCATCTAATGCATTATAATGATTATAAGGCAAAGAAAAAATCCTGTTTTTAACTAAATGAATGTGCATAGCTGTATCGAATGTACAACCAGTGACAACCACTCACAATTGGCGTTTCAACTCTCAAAAATCCTTAAGAGATCAAAAGGATTATCTTATAAACAACTGAACTCAAGGACCCATAACCCATATTTGGTGGTGGACCACTGAGCACGTTGTTCTTAGCGTTTACAGAGCATATCAACGTAATATCTATTGTCAAATCTATGTCTAACTCAGACATATGACATCATCTCCTTAAGCTTATTATTGTAATATCTATTGTGAAGTCTATGTCTCACTCTGGCATACGACATCATCCCCTAAGGGCAGGCATGTTGTTGCCTGGTTGGAATCGAATCAGAAAAGAGCTGGGAGTGTCATATTACAAGCAACAAGCCTGTCTCTCAAACAACTGCACATCAGAATGCTACTACAGGGCTTCCATGAGACTGTATTTTGGATAGGCCAATGGTAGTGGTAGAAATGGTAGTGTTAAATGTAGGTGACAAGATGCATCATAAAGATGCTCTGTTCTGAACACAATTAACCCTCCCACTCGACTGGTTACATTTAGCTTTATTTGAATGTTAATTAACCACCTGGGCATTTGCCTAATCAAGTTTGGATGTTTTTTCAAATATTAATTGAGCCTAAATCTGGCTTATTCAACGGTTCAATATCAGTTGTATAATAGGTCTAATTAGCCATATTTTTGTATTTTCTACCTCCAATTCTGGGCAACATTACCCCTATATTGTAGGGTGCCTAATAATATATTACATATTATCTGACTCATGAGTGAGTGATCACACTTTATTGTATGAATATAAGGTGCTGTTATTCTGCAACAAACACTTTGCATCTACCTATGTTTTACAAATGGCAAATTTTAAATAGCACATTGCAATTTGCCCTTCTGCCATTTGAAGGACACTAGGCACATCAAACCTCTTGCCATGCTAGACTGCTTCAGTATGTATGCTCGTCTCTATGCAGCATTACACATAGTAGTGACATGGTTACAACAACAGCAGCCTGTCAGCTTTCTCTGTGAGCTGAGCTGGGAGCCTCACTCCTGCCAGGGTTTAACCCCCTTACCCATACACCACTCTCCCTCAATGCATGCTGATTCCCATTGTTCTCTCAACACACAATGACGCTAGTGTTGATAGCTCCAGTGTACCCAAGGCCCTCGGCCTCACAGACAGGCCTGTTTTCAGTTGGGGCAGCCATACCCACAAGAACACCAAAGACTAGCCTTCAAGGATGCCTACTGTTAAGACAACTATCCGTGAAAGCACAAAGATATGTGCTTTGACTTTGCCATGTATATTTGGCAAACTGATCAAACCGTGTAGTTTTGCAGCTGCATGAAAAATAAGTGAGATGACATAGATAATATTGTACCATTGCTAGTTGGAATGCATGTTGTGGAAGAATCAAAACAACATGAAAACATCAACATTAAAGAAATTGCCACAGATGAGACGCTTGACACACTTGCAAAACATGATATTCAAGGTTGTCAGTGTTGTCTATGGCAGTGGTGTAGGGTAATACCCACGTCACTTACGACTACTTGGGGACGACCTCAGCTCATATTTGTACAGCCAAAATAGTTAACCGCAATTTGCACCATTCCGGGTGTTGCATTACAGACCCTTAACACATGACTTTGCAAAAATGTTTTGAGTGAGAGCGGTGTCAAGTGTCTTCCCTTTTCGTGACACTTCTTCGCGTCGGGAAGAGCATTTTGTTTTGACGCAGTACGGATTACAACCACATCGCTGACTACATATTTGAAGCGTAACTATAGGGGATAACTAGGTGTATACAACGGATAACATGCGTCACGTTTAAATGGCAGTAAGCGTTTTTAGATAATGTGAAACGTCGTTGGATCACTGGAAAACAATAGGTTTAAATGGATCAAAAAGCCGGTCATGGGAGAGGAACATCAGCGTGGTTACATCGTTACCATCTATATTACAGCTAACGTTACAGGGCTCATCGGTGATGCTAACTACAATGTAACGTTAGCTTACCCATAGCTAATAAAGGTTATTTACTGTATTTGTTGTCATGGCGTCGCAGAGGTTAATGCAACAAATAACCAATGCAATACATAGATTGCGTATTGGGTTTTCCCTTTGACCTCCACCAACACGTCAGCCCAGGGTAATGTAAACTGCATATCAATACTTCAATTTTCTTCGACCCGGTTACTCCATACTGAGAACAAATACATGACATTCACCACAGTGGCTCACCCAACGTCAAGCGTCTTTAAATAGTGCCATTGGGTGGGCGTTGGAGAAATATAACATTTAAAAGCTTGTTAACCTTACCTAAACTGGGGTACTCCCGTCAATCGTTAATGTCAAACAACAGCTAGCCGAAATCATCTTTCACGAACAGCGGTGAGAACGCTGTCCAATCAGGTCACGTACATCGCATACCGTAAGCCAATAGCAACACAGCAATGCGACCGCAGCCAGATAGCACGCCTTCTTTTATGTCAGTCCAAGTATTGTCCAATCTTCATTGGACGACAAAGCATTGCTCCGTGATTGGTTAGTCATTGTCCGATTGTAATATTGTTCTATTTTCTGTATTTGAGGGAAGTAGGCTAAATGTGATTAACTCTTATTATAATGTAACGTATATTTAACTAATCGCCGTATACCACACATGGTTACTGTAAAAATAGAGAAAAAGGCGTATCAGTGAACCCGTCGATGATGTCACCCGTGGCTCTGGTCTTGTCCCATATGGTACTCCAGACACTGAGATGTAAACATCAGTATTGTATGGAACAAGGCTCTTGTCTTGAAGTAATTTCAGGTAAAAATCCCAATAAGTTGAGGCAAACCTTCTCCAATTCTAGATATACACACATCGATAACCAAAACGGGATACTAATCAAGTAGATTCAAAAAAGGATGTAAAATACCCATATGTTACAAACAACTATTTTCTTGTAGAGCCCGAGTCTTGTTGGATTGCGCATTGACTTCCATTTGTCATGACCGTTTTTAACTGATGTAGTACAACCAGACATGGATTACCTGTATGTCAAAATCGAATCACTCAGAAGTAAATGTATTAATTTTAATTAATAAGTGGGCCCATACCGGCCCCTGGTGGCAGACGACAATCATCGTACCAAAATGTACCGGTCGGTCCAAACAATGATCTCTAGGTCAGGTAAACATACAGAGCAGCGAATCAGCTATTCCCGTCATATTCGTAGAGATGTAAAGAAAAAAAGGAAAATGAACCAACCATTTAAAATACATATTTATTGTGAGTGAGGTTTCAGGTGGGTATGATTACAGGTCAGCAATGGGCTTGTTTGGCCAGTAGGGGTGCTTGACCTTGTCCAGCTTGGTCTCTGGGAAAGTGTCATTGAGATCCTCAACAGTCATTTGGTCGAAGGGAATCATGTTGTTAAACTTGGCCAGCTGAAGGATAAAAAGCAAGCATATGGACACATTCATACACAGTTGTTTACCTTGATAATTGGTTGTCCAGTGACCAGGGTATTAACATTTCTAGACATGATTGTACATTTCAAGAATGAATTTATGGATGCAATTCACAATCTTACCTGTGTCTCGTATTGAGTAATGCGGGCCTTGGATTCTTCAACGTAGGCCAATGCATTTTGGTTCTGTTAAGGGAAATATATAGCTTATCATTTCACAGAAGACAACCTGGGCAACAAAGAAACGTAACCTTGTACAGTGATTTTAAAACATCTGTAGTGCTGAGCCCGAATATTCGAATACTATTTTGTTAGATCGATATTCAAATCTCAATGCTTCGATTAATGAAAAAGTGTTATGCCTGCATATTAGAGTATATTAAGTAGAAAATTAGGTTCAATTTCATCTAAATATCCCAGTGATATTCCAGGGATAAAATAAAAAACGATATGTAAAGGTGCGTGACATCCCTCAGTCCGAGAATGCTTAACGTCAACGGTTCAGTTGAGTTAACGGAATCACCCAGATGTCCTGTCCAAGCATGGGATACCCGAATATCCATCGTTAGTTTTGAATTCGGATATTAGAACATTAATCGAATACTTTGGTTGCCCTTTGAAACTTGGTGTCGAGTATAAGAATCGGCAAGAACGACAGAGACAAAAGTTGAACTAACTGGTTGTAATAATAATACTATTTACTAAATATTCTAGGGTTCTCCCAGGGTTTTGTTCTCCATGGTGGCGGTCCCACAAGTCTGTTGCGGCCAAAGAAATAGGAAAAATGTGGCAAGCGGTGGCTTGATGGTTTAAGAAGGGTTTTATTAATGAACGTATTCAGCAGCTTTTTCATGGTTTAAACGAGGCCAAGAGCGAATATAAGAAACTTGAAATTATGTATTCGGACCAGGCCTAATTAACAGATTGCAGTAATCCAGTCCTTGACCAATGGCAGGTTTTCATCTGAACCACTTCACTATAGCTTTTGCAGCTGTAGAACTGTAGACTAGAGCAGGGATTTGGGTAAAATCGACAGACTGGCATGCGAGTAGCACTGCGAGCAGCACTAGAAAATCGGGCTGTCATGTTCCATCCAATGTTTTAGGTCTTAGTCATGTCATAATTGCAACTATCTTTTTAGAAATCGATTAGCCAGAGATTCATTTAATAGATTAATAATTTTACAGTTTTGGAAAGGGAATTTTAGATTAAACAGATTCTATTTAGAATGGCTTGTCACATGACATTAAGGCCGAAGTGTAGACAGGACCAAAGCCACTGTCCAACATATGATGAACATTAGAAGCCTGTCTCTCACGGTTACTCACACTGTGTGAGAAAAATGCTTCTAATGAGTCAGTTAATGCTGCAGGGAGGTGGTGTATTGCGGTCTACAGGACAAAACACGTGTGAGGCGTCCATGTGTGAACTACTATGTTTGCGCACTGATGAATCTGGCATCACCGGCATTGATGCAGACTGGCAACAATCATTCGGCTTGGACTTACAGACTCTGCTTCCTGTGAATTGATTACACTGGTCTGGGTGTCCACAGCCTCAGGGATCTGAAGAGCCTTGAACTGTGGGGATGAAGGAAGACATCGTCGTATGAATGAGTAATGACTTACTATGCAACATCAGATACACATCCACGGTTTAAACAAATATATAATGAGTTAATAATAAACCCTCCCAGTTCACCTTCTTCTCAAACTCATCCACCATGCCAGCCTTGGCCACGGCAGTCTTGTAGAAGCTCCAGTCAATGACTGCAGGCGTCGCTGGCAGAGAAGCTAGCCTAGTAGAAGATACATGTAAAATAATGTGAAGTCTGCATGTACGATTTTGATACATTTGTTGTTAATATTTGAATGATTTTCTATATGATTTTTTATATGATGTAAGTATGATGCAGGCAACTTTTCAATGTATATTCATTTCACAAGACTATTTGTCCAAGTTGGTCGCTGAATTACTTTACGCTAAAAGATAATACGCTAAGTTTCTTATTTTATGTAGATTGTGAAAGATAAGTGGTCCTCGAATGAAAACGAGGGTGTGTGTATTAAGTTGCATAGGCACTCACTTGGCAGAGATGGCATCGCTGCGCGTTTTAAGGGAGTTGAACATGCCCCTCTGGTTGGCTGGGATGCGCTCTGCGAACGACACCCAGTCGATGGCTTTCAGGGCTACACGGCGACCGGCCATTGTGATCTATCCAAAAAGATTGAAATAATTGAATTTCAGTTGGTCACTATAAATTGGCAAACTCAAGGAGTTCCGTTTCGTTCTCTTTGGCGTTACACGTATGCGAGTTACCGTACTCTGTGACCGGGTCACTCAAATATGTGCAATCAACGCATCAATAACTTACACATGTTGTGATTGATGCTTCCAACAAGTTAGAGCCGAAACGCAACAGCCCGCCAGACATGACAGAATTGCCATAAAATTACAGATTCGTTTGGTTAAAAGGTAACCTTTCTGACAGCTAGGACGGCATAAAACCAAGACCACTAGCATTATAACGTTAGCTAGCTAGCTGGTTGCAATGAGCCAAGGTCAGAATCCATTCTGCCATTCTTGTCCGACAGTGAATGTTAAATGGAGGACACCTATATTTTTTGCATACCATACCCGTGCAGACATGTATGATCAATAAATAACCCAATTTAAAGACACATTCGCTTAATTGTACTTTATCTAACAGCTGTATCCTCTAATGTCTTACCTCGAAGCAGTAGTGACTTTTCTGCGAAAGTGCGCAACTGCGGAAGTCACTTTTCTTCCTTCAAAAAGATAATGGCGTAAGCCAGATACTGCCCTCAACTGGTGACCGTCATGTATGAATAATAATAATAACAACTGTAGATTAGCCCAGATACAGGCCTCTATTGGTCATATATGAATAATAATAACTAAAGATTAAGCCAGATACTGTCTATTGGTGACAGTCGTGTATGCATAATAATAATAATGACAAAGTAAGCCAGATATTGCTTTATATTGGGGACAGTCATGTATGAATAATAATAACGGTAGAGTAAGCCTGATACTGCCCTCTATTGGTGACCGTCATGTATGAATAGTAATAGAAACGGACAGTAAGGGGAGTAGCGTTCCTTTCACTTTATGCGTAGGGGCGCTTAAGCACAAAGATTAAAGTACATGAAGTTGAGAAAGAGATTGAGAAACAGATAACATTTTTTGTATTACAATTGTAGCGCGTTAAATTACGAATAATGTCACAATCTGTATTTGGATATAGGTCGACACGCATCTTGATCTAGCCTGCGAGAAGTCATACTAACCTTAATCTTACATTTTATAATTAAATGTGTATCAGTTTATGTAGCTTACAAGCTAATACCGAAAAATGTATTGACCCTTTGACAGTATTACCTAATGATTATTAAGATGAGGCGAATAGACCTAGGCTTATTTGTGCGCATAAACTTGCCCTATCATCAGCAGTTATAACTATATCGACTCCTGAAGTAGAGCTGGTGTGTATTTAGCCTATTCTTATAATCAAACCAAAAATACAATTCCATAAAAATGTACCATCAGACGAAGATACAGGACAATAATGCAGGCCTAAAAATGACACATTAGTCAGGGAAACCTGACTAAACTACGTAAATAGCATTTAGAATGAAAAATAGGACTATGTCTCCGCGCACAAATGTAAAGTAGCCTAATTGTCCAATAATAAGCCTCACACGTATTGTTTTAACTTAGGCCCGTTTTCAATGGACAATCACGTAGCCTATAGCTTACTGAGGGTTTAAAAAAAAAAAAAACTCATTCACACATTTCATTTGTTTATTTTTTTTAAAAGATTTTTAAAACCAGTTTAACAAGCAACTGCGGATTGTTTTAATAAGGAATGTATGTACACAGTACAGATACAGAGATATTAAATAAATACCATTTTCATTCGTGTTTCCCAAGCAACGTCAGAGGGCTTACAAACACTAAACTTTTTATTTACAAACCAAAACTTTTAGGCAAAAGCAGGCTACTTCAACTATCTTCCCCATCAAGGCCACGTTGTGATAGTAAGAAATTATGATTCTAAATATGTTTTCTAAAAAATATATATTTTATTTATTAATATTTTCTATTAATTTTCCAGACCGATGAATTCATAAAAAAAATCTGTCTGCACGGGACACAGTCCCAAAGCTAAGGCTGTTGAAAACTGAATTTCTTCCGTAGGCCAGTCAATGTGTTACGATAAAACTGTTCTATTAAGCACATTGGTCATAAGGCACAAAGTCCATGTAAGTACTTTTCTGTTGCTGGTATATGCCTAGTACTAGGCCTAATTTACAGTTGATTATTACATTCATGTAATACAATGAGATTTAACACACATCATGAGTAGCAATGTAGACTGTAGTTAGGCCTAATACGTTTTAGGTTCCAATTGTACGCCTATATTTAAGGCATGTAGGCCTTGGTGAAAATAACCTGAGAATTATGTTTCAATTAATTAAGGCCCGTGTATCCACAACTAAACACATTTGGCATATCCGAAATATAATTGGATGGAGCAGATTTCGTTGAGTTTTTTTTTTTTACCGATTTTCTACACCCTACATATTTTCAGAAATACATCCCAACTGCCTTTCGCAAGGTAAATGCAATTATCCAAATTCACTAAAACCTTTTCGATGTGAACGTGTATTTCCACCATCAATAAACACTTGGAAGACAATTTAAGACAAGTAGTACATCCCATAAGTGACCGGTCCACCGAAAAGTCCTGGGACCGGCAGAGCGGGCCGCTGGAACGCGTTGGAGTGTCCGTACAGGGAGGATGGAGAGCCGAGGTGCGCTCCGAGAGGAAAGGGGAGCGCAAATGCAGGCAGGACGGGCTTTGAGGCCAATTTATACTTTTCCAACTCGGCCTCCTGAAGTCTTTTGGCTTTTGCTCTTCTGTTCTGGAACCAGATCTTCACCTGCGTCTCCGTCAAGTTAAGTGAGTTGGAGAACTCGGCTCTTTCCGCAATGGACAGATACTGTTTCTGGCGGAACTTGCGCTCCAGCGCCAGCAGCTGCGAGGTAGTGAAGGGTGTTCGAGGTTTTCTGTTGTTTTTGTGCTTCCTTAAAGCACACGTAGATGGACTAGCGCTTCCTAGACAGCAAAGAAAAGAAAACAAAAATGACAGGTTAGTACACACAGACGGTAAATTGTCCTATATCTATAAATTCAGCAACTGCAACATTGCTCCCTGTCAGTAATTGTTTGTGATAACATGGGAAAAACGGACACCAAATATTTTAATCTTGTTCAACCCAAAACAAAATATGGTCCATTAGGAATATTCCGATTTGGCCTCTTATGTAGCCCTATGAACCAATACATGACACACAAAGCGGATGGTCTAATGAACACTACCGAAGCATCCATGTGTCTCACCCATATAAGATACTCGGTAACTTGGATGGATAGTAGTAACACTTACGAGGAGGAGTTGTGAAGGAGGACCCGTGGTACCAAGTGCTCTGGTCTTTCTCGCAAAATTGCGGACAATCATTGCTGACTGGACTACTGGACGCGTTCTGTGAACTCTCTCCAGAAACTTTCCTCTCGGCGTAAAAAGTCCTCGGAGAAAACTGCGGGTTTTGCCCTGCCGCGGATTTGGGTGGGACTAGACCCATGTCTGAAGGAGCATAAGAAGTCCGACAGGTCGTGGTCGTTTTAGAAATCAACGATTCAACGCTAAATGGAAGACTGCTCCGCTGGGGTTTGTATCCTTTGTCAGTCGTCATATCTTTGGGTTGAAAGTCATCTCCCTCCGTGTCCGTCGTCTCCTCTTTATGTTGAACCAGTTTAGTGTTTTGGGACGGCGAGCCCTGTGTAGGATTCATCATCATACGATGGGAATGGGGGGCCATGCACCTCCGAAGGGCCAAGGTACAGCGGAATCAAGTCGGCGAGTGTGTATAGTGTCCAATGTGTTTCCGCGCTGTCAGAAAGTTACCCAATACCTTTACGCACGAGATGGGAGTCGTCTATAAAAGGGCAGTCACTGCTCCCTTCCCCAAGCCGACCAATCGGTTGACTTCATGACGTCCTGACAAGCGTTTGGATTGGCCTACCGACTTGGAAGGGGGACATGAAGAGGCCTTTGAAAGGAATGAGAAGTTAATCATACAGGCCCCATGCTGCGCTGGGGTATTGATGGCTCACGGGGTTTTGTCTCCGCTTAACACAAAGTAGACCAATTTTAACGCAATTAAGCAGTGGGGAGGACTATTTACATCCAAAAAGTAGGGGAGCCTTTAGACCTTTCTGGAACATAATCGCAACTAAGTAAGTTAAAAAAAAAATGTACAAAAGAACGACCGCTATCAGAGAAACATTCGTGGTCAACTTAGAAATCAAAAGCGCGTCTACATCTCTTCCATATGTAATGTCCGGATATCGGATAACTTCATGTCCTTCCCAAAAAACGACGTAGGTTAAATAAATAAAAAAATCCTCAATAACAACTAAAAAATCTAAAAAGAAATAAAAAATAGAAACAAAGCGTATAATAAACAATGCAGAAAGAAATTGATTAGGCATGACTATTGGTCACAGCATTATGGCAATTCAAGACCTGTCACGAGCCTTCTTATAGACCACAATAGACTCCGTGGAGAAACAACGGGCGTTTTTTTTGGTCCAGGTCAAAGTATTTAATAAGCCAGACGAGTTGTGTTGTGGAAGGCGCCAGGCTCGGCGGGATCAAACAGGGAGATACCTCAGGGAGGAGAGGCGACGCTGAACTCCACTTCATCAATGGTCCTCAAAGTATTTCATAGTCCACTGCGCACTATATGTCGAGGAAGAAAAGATTTTCTGACGGTTCATTCTTCCACGTTTTTAGAATACGTTGAGGTGGATTCGTTGATTTTTGAGAGACCGTGAACAACTACAAATAGCAACACATAAATCCCAAAATATTTTTATAGTTGGGGCTATATAACAAAAAAAAAAAATACTTTTGTAGAATAAGCCTGCAGTGTTTACTTCAAGAGTTGGTCTTAAGAAAGAATAACAAAGTAGATTTGGATTCCCTGGAGCCCAAATTGTTTAATTGTACAATAGGTTGACATTTGTAATTTCCCAGTTTTAGTTTATAAAAATGACTTGCTTATATTAAACTGAAGCTGTGCATGTTCATTTGGTGACCTCGTGGCAGATGTATTCATTTACATTGTATTAGTTTACCAACTATTATTGGCTGTTTCAAACGACCACGTGACTATAATAAATCACTTCCCAAAGGCATAGCCGAAAGAAAACAATTAAGGTTCGTTTACCAA
Organism: Brosme brosme; assembly: GCA_900302425.1. NCBI lineage: Eukaryota > Metazoa > Chordata > Actinopteri > Gadiformes > Lotidae > Brosme > Brosme brosme. The sequence continues at coordinate 12,354 of OMKX01090215.1, forward strand.
TTGAGAAAACAGAAGCTCGATTAAAATAATGTCTTTCTTTCTCTTTTCTTCTTTCTTTCTTTCTTTCTCTCTTTCTTTCTTTCTTTCTTTCTTTTTACTTTCTTGTTTTATTTCTGGATTTCTTTCTTTTTTTCCTTCTTTCTTTCT
>OMKX01090217.1:0-10485 GCA_900302425.1 Brosme brosme
TTCATAAAAAAAATAAAAACATTCGGGAGTATGCAAATTATTCTAAAGAGGTCTAGACTCCGTGCGCAGCCCCGCCTTCTCCAGTGAACAAAGAAAGCCCGCGCCGTGACGAACGGGGGATTTTTGATCAAAAACTCAACTTCACTATCGCACCAACGTGAACCGCTTGCCACCATGTTTATTGTTTAATGGGAAAGAAGGGTCGCATGGACTATACGTCATCCAGCTGAGGTTGCGTAGCCGTGCGTGTGCGCGTGTCGGCTCATTAGCATCTGTACCGTGGCCTGAGCACACCTCTCCGAAGTGTGCTCAGGCCACGGAATTGAACTGTACTTGAGTACGGTTGGCGCACTCACACTAGCCAAACGATCTAGACTTGAGCACAGTTAAGGTGTGAAACGGACTTGGGCACGGTACAGATGGCCTAGTGTGAGTGCGCCCTAATACTCTGGAACCTTTCAGTTAATTTTCTATTTCCAAGTGGCGTTATCAACTGGCGTAGACCAAAATGCCTCCGGAGGAACTCAATTCTTTAAAAGCCCCACTTCTACCAATAACAATGAAGAGGCATCCCGTGAAGAGGGACATGTGGAAAACGCCATGCAACACAATGCGTTTGGCTTTGTTTTTCAACATGTATCATTACACACATGCAAAACCTGTATTGCCGTTAAATTTTACATTTGGCAGAGAAATAAGAATATTATCAGCCTAGTTGGCTTGCAAAACAAATGGCTAACAGAAACCCTGCTCACAGTTTATTTACGTTGATTTAGAATTGTACAGTACTACTCTGAAGTCCTCTCAAAATGGCGGAGCACAACAAACAATCCCATGATACATTCTGATGTACAAGCCCTTTTGAGGCATTTGGCCCACAGTGTTCAGTTATATGTCCTGCCTTCTGATGTGTGGTCTGGTAACCACTCGTCCTACTCCAAAATAATATTAGGTTAGATTTATATCCTTGTCAGCCCAGGCAATGGGCCTCCCTATCTTGGCCCAGATAGTGGGTTTTTATTAAAGTTCTTATCAAAGCCTGTTCTTAATGGAAATGGTCTGCATTGAGTGACAGGCATCCTCAGGAGCAGTTTCCAGGCAGGTTGTGATGTCACGTCACGCTGTTATCTTTTTCCACCTTGTTTGCCCTGTCATGAATGTTATTAACCCTGACAGTGCTGGAGGCAAACGCAAGACTGCTAAATGTTTTCCGGTAACTTTCTTGTTAGGAGTTTTCCACATGAATTCTCTATAATTCATGTGGTTATTGCATGGTGCTACTCATCATGGGATTATGATGGGCAGATGTTTTGGGTCAGTCATTCTCCTACCAGCCCTACCAAGCTGCAAGCCGTCACACTACACTGAACAAAACAGCCGACTCCCCCACATCTCTTGACCAGGGCTATATCAGGTCTGAAGGGGTGTAATGTGTGTCCTTTTTTGTGTGTGCTCGAAGGTCTCCAGAAGATGAGAGCTGTCTGCTGGTCAGCACTGCCAACAAAGCCCTGTCCCAGTCCTTCGAGAACCTTCTAGACGACAACAACTTTGGCCTTGTTCATGTAAACAGAATATTGACAAAAAAACAAATAGCATGCATTATAATAATCTCTTATGTTTTTCTATTTGATGTGTCTCACTATTCATGTAGTTACAGCTTAATGTTTTTATATCTCCAAAACAATTATGGGTTGAGAAAGAAATATACAATAGTTACACTATTTCTTTAAATCCTTTTTTTCCTCAAATTATAAAACAGTTTCAGGCAGTGCATCCTCGACTGCTGCCGTTTAATTCTGAAACTTAACCACGGGTTCATTCGAGGTCACCAGCAACGCGAACTTGTCCCTTTCCCATTTGCCAGAAGCTGAAGAAGGACCCGTATGTGACGACCCTGGGCGGCTTCTCCAAGGTCACCAACTACCTGTATGACGCCTTCCGGGGCGCCGAGGAGCAGCAGCGGCGCCCCCCAGAGGAGGTGGCTGACCTCCTGGGCGAGGTCATCCCGGGGCTGGAGATCAACCACCAGGAGGAGCCCGGCTTCGAGGTCATCACCAGGGTGAGTCTGGGACTCTGGTGACCCTGCCTTCTATTGCGTGCCCTGCCCGCACCTGCCCGAGTCAGACGACCAAGGATTTGTGTTTCCAATTGGTACAAGTTGAACTTTTGACCTCAGTAGGTGTCACAGTTCTTGATTTCTCTACCGGTGATTTCTCTACCAGTGTAAGAAACGGCACCATTTAAAAACGTTCTCCTTCAGGCCTTCTGATTACAGTACATTATGTTGCGTGTATCCAAAGCAATAGAAAAGCAGTCTTGACTGCAGGCATTCAAGACGGAAGGTTTAGAACGTGACTGAAACCAAAACAAAACCTTTCTGTTCCCAAATAAGTTCCACCCGAGTTTCCACCGAAATACAAACATCGAAAGTCAGTATTTAACTGTATTTCATACAGTCTATGTGCGTTAACCCCCATACCAAGGTTCCACACAGTTTTACCTGCTTTTTACTCTTTTAGAGTTAGAGGGATACACTTCTAGACAGCGATCTTTATGTTATATCCGTTAGGGAAATTTCCAACATGAGATGTATCCAGTTAGGCTATGATTAAGGGCAGGGTCATTTAGTTTAGGGCATGTTACGATGGCTCTATAGAGAGGAGTGCTGCTGCTCAACCATCTCCTGGGCAGGTATACACCGCTAGACACACTAGGTCTCATGCCGTTGATTGCATTTTTAGGTGCCCGTATCAGACCACTGTAATATCTTTCTAACTTAAAAAAAACCTGACTTTCACACTTCAGCCGCTATTGAGATGTGTGATTATTTTAATCTACCAGCACAGCTGCTATTCATTTCACTTTCAGTTTTGAAGTGGGGACTTTCCTTGCAGGCAGTCATCATTACAAAACACAATGAACTCTTTGGAAATTTCTCCCCTGACCAGCCAGTAATGTTGGTGAACATTACACAACAACCCTCATTTTATACAGTCTCTCAGGAACAATGCATGCAACACCGAAGGATTTCCTTTTCACTAGTTCTATATCCTGCTTTATTAGTAGTTGTTGACTAGAGTACACATTTACAGCCCCTAAACATTCAGTCATTACTTCCCTATTTACTTCTCTCACTGATGTTATTTATTCAAAAATATTTAATTTAGGTTATGTTGTAACTCAGTTTCTTCAATACAATGTCTTGTTAAATAAATATAACCTGTGCCTCTGGTTGGCTCGTTCAGATTGACCTTGGAGTGAGGCCAGAGGTCCAGCGGGGGGAGCCACTGTCTACAGAGCAGTGGGCGGAGCACCAGGACGCAGAGGGAAGGATATTAAACGTCCCTCATCTCAAGCAAGTCATCTTCAAAGGGGCATGTTGAGTATATTACCATTATTATTATTACTATTAAGTATTAATATTTTATTGCCCTCACCTAGCCTCATGAGATCATCCTGATCTCGCAAATTCACATTCTGTGATCGGTATTCTTGCCATGGCCAGGATGATATTCATTGCGAAACGCAAACTTGAATATCTGGGTCTCACAAGGCCAACCTACACCCCCCCCTGTCCAAAACCGGCCATTTCTTGACCCAAGTTGCAAGTTGTATTTCCTAACCGGAGATGGTATCGAGAACCGCCCCATTAAATCAAATTTTTGTGTGTGATGGAACAGGGTCTGTGTCACATGTTGAGGAAGGAGGTCTGGAAGTTTCTGCTGGGATATTTCCCCTGGGACAGCACCCTGGAGGAGAGGAAAGCCGTGACGAGAGCTAAGACGTATGCTTCTTATTTTCTATACAATCTGGACTGGGTTGCATAAACTTCCCACTGTTTGGCTGTTTGGTTACCGAAATACTGTTACAAAGCTTAAGCAGTGTTTGTCATTACAATGTCATCACAGGGAATAAATCAAGTCTTCCAATCGTATTAGACCCCGGCTCCGGTGTTTATAAAAGCTCTTCTGTCACCTGTATCCCACTGTCTTAAAGGGACGAGTACTTCAGAATGAAGCTGCAGTGGAAGTCAGTGAGCGAGGAGCAGGAGAGGAGAAACTCCAGACTCAGAGACAACAGGAGTCTCATCGGTAAGTCTAAGGCGTGCACTTAACCTTCACCGGGTTAGAGACAACTCGTCACACTTATTGTGCCAGGAGGGATTTCGTCACCGCTGGTTTCAACTTGGTGTAAAACTATACATTTAAAGTCATTTTTGAGAAATGTAGCAAACTACATTTACATTTACATTTAGGGCATTTAGCAGACGCTTTTATCCAATGCGACTTACAACGGTTCATACACACATTCACACACCGATTGTGGAGTCAACCATGCAAGGCGACAGCCAGCTCGTCGGGAGCAGTTAGGGTTAGGTGTCTTGCTCAGGGACACCTCGACACTCAGCTAGGAGCCGGGGTTCGAACTAGCAACCTCCCGGTTACGAGGCAACCCGCTCTACCTCCTGAGCTAAGACGACCACAGGCGACCAGGTTCATAGAGCTTCATGTTTATATTCGGTTCTGTATGACTATTTGTCAAATTGTATTGTTTATGGCGATACCATTTGTATGTATGTATGGCAGTATGTATGGCAGATCCAGCTGTATATGCCCCAAGGAATAAATTAAGCAGGGTCAGAATCTTTAATGAGCTTCCAAGAATGAGAAATCCTGCTCCATTCCTCGATAATGTGAGGCGAGACTCACCTGAACTAGGCCACCGAGGTACATCTTGATGTCCAAGTGGTTTTTCTGCCACCTTGGACTTGATGATGGAAGTACGAGCCTACGGAATGAATAAACAAATCATTAAATCAGACAAAAAAAAGAAGTAATTTGCACAAAATTCGAGGCCCTTCAACAAAATGCAGATGCATGTCTCACCCCAAATCACACCAAAACCATCACAATAGTGTAGCAGAATCGTCGGGTACTTCCAAGTTTGTCCAATTCACACTGACTCCGTTTTCACTGTCATCATTAAATAAAACACACGCTACACATGGTCACTATTTATTATTAATTCCATGATCAATACTGACTTAACCTCTGTGAAACAGATTGACTCTACTCTCGGGGGTTACAGGAATCTTTCATTTCCTTATTCAACCATTTCCAACGCAGCTGGACACCGTTTATTCAGATGGAGTAGATCATGATTTTAGCATTCATTACACTCTGGAATCCACAATTGAACTGTTAGATCAGCAACTAATATATTTGGTTGATGCATCCAGAGCTCTGCAGAACCTTAATATGAATGTATTGAATTAAACTCTATGGGGAATATGTTCCAGTTGACGGGCGCAGCCAGGAAAAACAGAGAGGCCGTGTAATAAACAGAGGGGTCAAGGGGCCTCGCGTCCTGCTGGGAGCCGGTGTGAGTTGAAACGTTGATTAACATGGACGTTTCTATGAAACTTACGATGCAGAACTTACGCATCGGTTTTAGTGTGAATAAGGGTAAATCATAGTATGAATATCAATATAATAATAATAATAATAATATAATATTATTATAATAATATAATATCAATATAATTGTATGCATATAGATCACATCGAATAAAGCTAGGGTAGGCAATTTGGAGAAACCAGCCCGAGTAAGGTAGAGTTAGGTATAAATAAATTGCCTACCCTAGCTTTACACAAATACTAACCAAGAAATTAGGTCAGTGAAATATGAATCACTTCGAAACCAACTAATGCATCTCAACTATAGTGAAATAAGGAGGTGGCAACAGCTTCAATACATTAAAATAAAGAGTTGTTTAACATTGGATCCTGGTTCTTACTTCTTGGAATCTGTATCTGGCTTCAGATTAAGCATCTTCTGTAGGACACCATACATATCCTTGATACAGAAGAGGACCAAGGCGTTGAACACTGTTCAAGGAAAGAAACAGCGATAACGTTAATTACATTTTAATAAGATAGGTACATTACAGTAGCCTCAAAACGTTGGCTGTTGCAGTGTTAATCCAAGGTACAGAAGTAAAGTGTTGTATGTATCTCAAGCATCGTATTCATCACATTTAGTCACACTCAAAAGGGCAAGAATCAGGAAAAGAGAAACTTCTCAGATCGACAAAAATCTCCATTTTCCTTTGTACGTATCCAGTAAACATGGAAGAGTGGTCTGCTCGGCATACCTGAACTATCAGCCACTTTGTATCTGCATTGTCCACCTCCTTCGCCCTTGGTGGTGGCCACAGCGGCCTTGAAGGCCTGGGTAACTTCTCGGAGGAGACGAGGCGTGGGATCCTTCTTGATGGCAGATCTCCAGTCCTTAATCATTTTTTCTGTGACTTTAATGGTGTCGTCCTTCTTGGATTGCTTCGTGGCATCGTTTTGTTTATTCGTCTCAGCGTCTTCATCGGAGCTGGCCTCCTACATTGACAAAATGACAAACACAACTTACTGCCCAGCTCCACAGAAGCTACTGAACGTCACATTTGCATCATAATCATTGAATGTTGCTTTTTGAAATCCATGAGTGGGCCGTCATATTCCTTTGCTGCCAGCGATTCAATGATGCATTAGCAACACGGCCCCCTCTGTTATTGTCTCTCATCACTTGGGTGTCTTGACGTTCTTCCAACTCCCCGTCACGACTTACCTCTAGCTCAGTGGGCAATGAATGGTACTTCTTCTCCTCTTCATCCTCGGAGCTGTCCGTGTCGTCGAAGTTCAGGAGAGACTGGTCGTTGTCCTGGAGAAACCTGTAGAACTCTGGGTCTTTGTTCTTCAACCTGGACAGTTGGTCTTTGTGCTGAGTGGCTTTGCCTTTCTTCTTATCAACACTTCGGAGAAAAAGTAAACAGAAAAAAGAATGTATTGGTGCCATTGTCCATCGCAAAAGGGTTTGACATGTCAATAATAAATTGTGACTTAAGATCAAGGGAGTCAATACAAGGAGAATAAAACGTACTCGTCTGTAGCTGTAGTTTTTCCAGCTTCTTTCTTCTGTACTCCGTTCTGTTCCGGCTGCTCATCCCCCGAGTCTTCATCGCCCCCAGAATCAAATCCGGACTGCAGGAACTCATCCACACTGAGGTCCTCCAACTTCCTATACAGGGAACAGATAAAATGTTGTAGTTTTAATGTGACGACAACATAGGAGCCTGTTTTAGATCGCATGCAAACTCAAGGAGACTAGCAATACATATATCTTTGTATATGAACATTAACATGTAACGTTACATTTAAAACAGTTAGGCTGTATCCTACTTAAATGGACCGGCTAAAACACAAACAGAAGCACACCAGCTAGCAAAGTAGTAAAAGTAGGCAACTATAAAATAACCTTATTTTAGAACAGTTACATTGACAAGATTAACTATACTAATTGTATTTAGTCACACACAACGTTTCCTTGGACCCCGGCCACGCATAAACTCACACAATTAACCAGCTAGCAAGCAAATTTAACTCACAAAGATTATATTTAGCACTGAGTTCATAGAGTTCACCCACGTAATGTGTAGTTTTGATATGAGCAAACATTCACAACTCATTGTTCATAGCGTAAAGCTAAATACTTTAGTCAAAAAACTCATACCTTTTCTGTGTGGCTGCCATGCTGGATGAAAACGTGACTCCCTTTACTCATTACCCACAATCCCTCTGTGCTCAAGGCAAGAGTTAATTTTATGTTTCACCGTGCTTCGTTCTTTCGTTATCACATAACCATGTACAGTAGCACGTATTTGTGTTTTTGATGCTTTTTTTTTAACACAATTGTGTATGTCATGTCTAGTTTTGGTGTACTATTGTAGAATAAAACACAAAAGTTACGGATTTGCTCCTATTGAGACAATAGACAATTTGCCGAAAAATAATATAACTGGCAAGCACGGAAAACAAACATTACACTGTCAATCCTGCGAACAGAGGAACACCAGTGTTTTGATGCGACACGTGATATTCCTAACTTGCCATTCAATTATTAGCTGCATTCACAGGAGCAGACAGTGGACTACATCCACAGCAGAAGATACAATCCCATGTTTAATAGTATACACCACTTAAATTAGCAGGCTGGGAAAGGATAGTGTTAGTAAGACATTTCTGCAGTTACCGGCCACGAAGGCTGGTGGTGAGTCTTAATTTGTGTAAAATCTGGCGACTCACACACACAGCAGCACGCTTCGACCCATACACTGTTACATACAAATAACTAATGTATAGCCTACATGTAGGTCCTAGAAAACATTCGTTTGAATGTGGATATGGTGTGAATAGGCAGGCTCTTCCTTGCTCAAACTGTGTGCCTGGAGTGGATGCGGTCTGGTTATTCTCTACTCTGGGTTTGTTTTATTGACGTGGTAAGCCAAGGTGAGTGGAGGTTTAAGGTTATGGTGGTTGTTATTATCATCTCCACCTTTCGTATGTGCCTAAAGGTTCTAATCGAGCGCAGCTACTTTTTTGTGTTTCCTGTGCGCTTACTTGAGTGACCAAACAGCAGACGCTCAGTAGTAAAGGTGGTATGAAAGTGTTGGATAAAATGACACGCATAAAGATTATCCTTCCGTCCATTTCCAACCAAGTATTGTTTTAAAATTGTTATCTTCCTTTTACATCTCCTATCTTTGCATCGCCCCAAATCAATATAAACATTGTTTTTATTTATAAAAGTAATAGGTGTATTAGCTCCACCTTAAAATTTGGTGTCCATTCTGTTCGCATTTACGTCAATTGTATTAAGCAGTAAGCAGACGCTTTCTTCATCTGTCGTATGCTCGAATCAATATGTGAAAATAGTCAGGCAGGCACTGTACATTTTTACAAAACCGATGTGAATGTGACTGCTGTATTTAATATCATCGTCACGGCGAAGAGGCTGTTCAAATCGTCCATCATAACCACTGGTAAATTTGATTCGTTTTCTCTTCAGTCTTCCTTTGCTGTATTGCTGCTGATGATAGCTGCTGTTATTCAAAATAGACAAGGGTGGGGGGTTGGGGGTTCCCTTGCTAACCCTGACATAATTATGTGGGAATAAATACCCCACTGCTAACGTTAGCTATGTATTACAGTGGAGATCCTTCAGACAATAAGGTAAATAGTGCAGTAAAACTGTAACAACTGTCTTATTAGGCCTATGTGTTAGACTGAAATTATGTGTTAGATGTAGGCATATGGACATCATCTGTCATCATGTCAAAAACGCACCCATGTAAGGACATTGATGAAGGGACATTGAGGAACCTCATCTTGTATATTTCCATTGCTGTGCGTTTTTGTGGTCTATTGTGTATGACATTTGCAGACACACGAGGCTGATCGCTACACTGCTGGGATTTTGACAGGGTATTAGGTTTGGCAGTGTATGCCGATGCCTCTTTACTGCTAGGAAATTGATCACAATTCAGAAATACGTTGTAATGATGCGATTTCACGAGGAAGTTCAAATTAAAGGATTGTGCTATTGCTTATGATATTGTGATATTGTATCCAGCCGATAGACTCAGATAACCTTGACATAAACTTGTCACGTTTACCTAAACAGACCAGGAGATAGTACAGTACAATGCCGAATTGTAAGGGTGTTTATAGCTGTTGTATCTGTGTAACTCTAGACATGGAGAGATTGCTACAGGGGTCTCGGACTTGGCCTTTCAGAGAGGTATTAAGAAGCTGTAATCAGTTCATATGACGTGACTGAATTGTGTGGTGTAACTGATAATGCTGTGAGATAGTTGCTACTGGATATGTCAGTTTGTTTAACAGAATGTCTTAAGGGCAGACTTGGGCACATCCCAGGGGAAGCTTTACACACAGCAGTAGGTGATCTCTTGAACTATCTATAGTCAAACTATGATTGTGTATTGTAATTGTTTTGTATTAACATCTACCTACATGTGTGCAGTTATATCTCACAAGCATTGTATTCAAAAATACATTACAATTGAGATGTGTTATTACAATTCGTTTCATTTTGGTATTGCAAGTAGGCTATATTGCCAGTTTAATTGACCTTTAGATACATATTTTTTGTCAAAACAATAAATAATCACAGTAGTCTCACAAAAATATAAAATATGCAAGGTGAACGGGATGTAGGCCTGTGATGACCACCGTGTTCACCTAGATTTCCTCTGCTTCAATTGACCTGTCATGGCTGTCACCTAAGTTACCATACCCGTAGTCATCATGATGACCGCTATATCAATATCAGATGGAAGACCTTGGTATGACAAATTATTTTCCTTCCCTTTTGTGCCACCTTTTTTGGGGGGCTGCATTAACTGGATATATTTGACGAGTTTATCAGATGGAAGCCCTTTCTGACCACACAAGTCACTTCCTTCCATTTAGTCACTGCATTCAGTTATTCAGTTCTTTCACAATATCTTACAATCTCTCTCTCTCTCTCTCTCTCTCTCTCTCTCTCTCTCTCTGTCCCTCCCTCTCTCTCTCTCTCTCTCTCTCCCTCTCTCTCTCTCTCTCTGTCTTGTTCTCTCTCTCTCTCTTTCTCTCT
>OMKX01090222.1:0-17414 GCA_900302425.1 Brosme brosme
CACCAGAGTTTCCGTTGTCCGGTAATTACCAGTCATTGACCGGAAAAAAATGAGGAGGACCGAAAATTCTAAATGGCTCCGGTCAGAATTGACCGATTTCACCGTTAAATTCAAAGCTTCCAATGTCACATGACCGGCACCAATTTTTTCTAGCGGAAACACTGACACACACACACACACACACACAAACACACACAAACTTCATAAGTTGGATCTGATGCATCTTAGTCAATTGTATTTGAATCTATTTATATTTAAGGTAAGGCCCAGTGTAGTAATTCCTGGCCCAGTGTAAACACTGGCTGCAAAAATGTCATTAATTGGCAAGAATCTGACAGATTCTGATGGAATATGTCACAATAAATTGCATGTTCCACCTGCAGTACCCTCACATACCACCAGTGGTACGCATAGCCCGGATTGAAAAACACTGACCAGGAGGCAAAGAAGTATTCTAACCTTAACCAATGACTTTAGAATAAGCCAGCCATGGTTGTGTTTCTTTGTCTGTCCCAGGACAGGCGGGGCACGAGCACCATCAGCAGTATGAGCTCCGCCTCACCTGCACCTCCACCTCCCTCTGCTGGCATCCCCACTGTGGCCCGGCTCACCAAATCAAACGCACCCGTCCATATTGATGTTGGGGGCCACATGTACACCAGCAGCTTGGCAACGCTCACTAAGATCCCAAACTCACGGTGAGTGAGGTTGAAGTCTGACAACTGCTATGGTCCTTCACTGCTATGGCGTCCTTAACTGCTATGGTCATTCACTGCCATGGTCCTTCACTGCTATGGTCCTTCACTGCTATGGTCCTTCACTGCTATGGTCCTTCACTGCTATGGTCCTTCACTGCTATGGTCCTTCACTGCTATGGTCCTTCACTGCTATGGTCCTTCACTGCTATGGTCCTTCACTGCTATGGTCCTTCACTGCTATGGTCCTTCACTGCTATGGCCCTAATATATATGTAATATATATAATATACCGATATACCTCTCTCTCTCTCTCCTCTCTCTCTCTCTCTCTCTCTCTCTCTCTCTAGTATCAGTCGTCTGTTTGACGGGACAGAGCCCATAGTGCTGGATAGCCTGAAGCAGCACTACTTCATTGATCGTGACGGTCTCATGTTCCGCTACGTACTCAACTTCCTGCGGACCTCAAAACTCCTCATACCAGATAACTTCAGTGTGAGTGTCTCTATTCATTGTGTGTGTAGTTGTGTCAGTGTTAACGCTGGAGTCCCCTGCTGGGACCGGGTGCTAGCTATGACTTGACGGATTTAAGTGTATTTATAGACATTTGAACACACCCACAATGCCTTAAAAACAGCAAAATATTGAAACCTCACCGAATATAACAGTAATGAGTTTTACGTCTAGGACCCATCCTGTTTTACTGCTCATATTTGAAAAAGCTGACAGTTAGTGCGATGAGGTAAAAATCGAATTTCTATGACGGATGGCATTTACTAAAGAAGTGTGTGTGCGTGTGCGTGTGCGTGTGTGTGTGTGTGCAGGAGTACTGCGCGCTGTACGAGGAGGCCCAGTTCTTCCAGCTGGAGGCCCTGCAGGCGGAGCTGCGGCGCTGGCGGAGCGAGCGGCGGTCCGAGGCCCTCGAGGGACACGTGTGCAGCCGGTGCATTGTGGTCCACGTGGCCCCTGAGCCGGGGGACAGGGTCTGCCTGAGCGCCGACCGCGGCGTCATTCACGAGGTGTTCCCTGAGCTGCGGGACGGTCTGCGCGGCGCCGCCGGGGAACACCCGGCCACCCACGCCATCCGCTTCCCGCTGAGCGCATACTGCCGCCTCAACTCTGTACAGGTGCTCGAGTGTTTCTGCATTCTAACATACTACATCGCAATACGTGCTGTATGTATATAGCTTTAAAAAAAACACTATTCCATTATTTCTTCTGCTTTGTTTTGTTCATTGATGTTGACAAAACATATATATATATATATATATTTTTTTAAATATATATATTTAAATATATACATTTGATTGCCACACTCATTTAAAAGGCAGCCTGGAATTGGTGCATGAGTAACTTTTTTTACAAAGACAACGATCATCCTTCCTTAATACCACATCCACAACCTCCGCCGTCGCAACAATTACTATTCATAACGCACAACACATAAAGATTGCCCTCTATTATGCGTATGAAATTAGGCTGCCCGTTCCCTTCAAGTTTTTCCCATCATGCCTATGGGTCTTTGGCTACCTCGCTGACCTACTTCTCGGTGCCTTCCTGTCTCATTTACCGGCAGTCCCCACGGCCTCCTGTTTCTTTGTCTCCAGATAATTATGCGTCTCAGAAAGAGACTGAGAGACGAGAGGGGGGACGGATGGGAAGGCAAAGAGAACACAATCTTAGGATGCTGCAGAGAGGGGACATGGAGAGTTGAACTGAATTGTTAACATGTCAACCTTTATTCAACTATGACACTGGAATAAAGAAATAAAACATTGATTGACAACATTTCCGGTCATATGACATAACGATGCAAAATAACATTCTTAATTAGTGATTAATTCTGAGGGAAAAAAGAAAAAATACCCTGTTACCATATTACCACCAAGTTAGTATAGAGTGAGATAAATTATATACTGTATATACATATGCATATCAAAATAGATCTTTTGGAACACATTTTGATATTTCTGGCGTGTTTTGTGCGTGATCCCTAGGTGCTGGAGCGGTTGCAACAGAAGGGCTTCCAGATAGCGGCGTCATGCGGTGGGGGCGCTGACGCGTCGCAGTTCAGGGAGTATGTGTTGCTCAGGGGCAAAGGAAGAGGCGACCCACACCCCGTCAAACAGGAGCCACTGGAATGAGTTGTTGTTTCACCATGGAATGAGCAGAGGACTCTATGACTTCCCATCAGAAATCAACTCTTCCTTTTTATTTCCAACCCTATACAATCCTGCAATGGACATGGCCGGATGACAATCCAATCAAATCCCAGAGGATCAAGTGACATGTTTGGTCCCGCCTGTTTAAGTTGACGATCAGTCATTTTACAGAAGCCATGTTTCATATAAGGAAATGTAATTTTCTTATGTAAAACATTTCAATAAATTGGAGGGGAGTGAATCGTGCTCCAATAATTATTGTTATTCCTAAAATAAGTTCAATGGAAAACGCCTTGCCAGGTTTTATATGGGACACATTGTCACCAGGGATTTAAAGTCAGGACGGGTTGTTATGAAACCAGTGGCTCTCATTATAATAGTAGCTGATATAGAGGAGACTTAACTGGTAGCTTTTGGTCTGCGGCTAGTAAGCCATAATGATGACATCCACCTAACTTGGCAAATAGTATTTTTCTACCACAAACAAAAATGCATAGTTGGATTGTATTTGGGATTGGTGTTACAAATGTATTTCATAGGGGTTGGTTACTCACAAAGAACAACACCTTAAAATTTTAATTCTGTTTTCCCCAAAATGTGGATGAATGATAGCTAGTATTTAATTTACGTTTGAAGGTTAAGGTTATTCACAATTAAAAAGGACTGCAAATCTTAAAGAGCAACTCAGTAAATACTTTGAGTAAGCTCCCCTCTAAATGTAGCACCAGGTAAAACATGAATTGCTGCTGTTGTTTAATGGTCTTATCATTTATAGTGGTTTCATGTCCTTTGTGTAAGTTATGAATTGGTGCAATGGTGTGAGGCCAACACAGAATCAAATCAAACCCACAAATGATTGTAGCATATCATAATTGAATAATGCTTAACCTCATATATTTTGTCTGATGAGGATGCAAACAGATTTTGCAAGGTCACGATTATTTGAGAAGTTTGAGAAATATCGTGTTTTTTTTACCCTGGGTAAATATGCTTCATTCCAGTTCATCAATGTAAGCAGCACCAGGGAGTTTATAAGATACACAGGAGCCCAGCTCATTAGGCAGCTTCCATAGCAATTATGGACAACACCTTGATTGATGCATTTGAAATTAATTACCATAGACACTCAACAGCATACATTTTAAGAATAAGGTCAATAATTGTGCATGCAGGTTTTTTTGTATATAGGTGAAACTGTACATTACATATCTTTTCATTAAACTCCTGTTTGAAAATGGAGGATTTTGACATCACGCCTGATTTTCAGGTTTGGCCAGGTGGTATTTTTTTCTCTTCAAACTTCAGTGACTCATTTGCAGTTCTGAACCCAGAAGTCATGCATGCTTTAAATGAGGATTCAAAAGGAACGTTGTCACTCAAGCTCTTAAACCATGCAGAAAAGTTTGTCATATTCCATGCCGACAAACGATTACCTTTAATTGTTATCAACAGCACACATTCTAACAAACAAGCCAATGAGTTGACTGAAATCACACCTCCAACCCGACAGATTAAAACTCTTGTGCTTTATGGAAGGTAAATACAGAGAAGTTACCCAGATTAAACTCTTGGGCCTTATGGAAGGTCTACACAGAGAAGTTACCCAGAGATTAAACTCTTGGGCCTTATGGAAGGTCTATACAGAGAAGTTACCCAGATTAAACTCTTGGGCCTTATGTAAGGTCTATACAGAGAAGTTAAAACAGATTAAACTCTTAGGCCTTATGGAAGGTCTATACAGAGAAGTTAAACCAGATTAAAACTCTTGGGCGTTATGGAAGGTCTATACACAGAAATTGTACCAGATTAAACTCTTGGGCCTTATGGAAGGTCTATACAGAGAAGTTAAACCAGATTAAACTCTTGGGCCTTATGGAAGGTCTATACAGAAGTTTCTCCCAGATTAAAACTCTGCAGGTTTACTCTCAATGAGAATTAATGAGATTAGTCTTGTAAACAAAAGTTTTCAGTATTCAACTGCCTGTATTGCCTTTTTTTTGCCAAGACAATTTGTGATAATACAATAATACAAACCATTTTTGGTCAATATCATAAAGAATGATGTGCATCCATCCTGCTTTAATGAAGCAAAGCCAATGTTGTACCCTAAAAGTACCCCTTCAGATCTGGCCTCATCTGTATTTGTATGAAATACATGGAACAAAGTTGTGTTTTTGCCATCTTTCCGTTTTTAAAAATGCGTTTCAGCAAAATATGCTTTTGTCTGTCTGCCAGCAAAGTGGAATAATAAAATGCTACTTGACATGCAAGACATAAACCTTACTGCTTTCCCCATGCCGTTAGTTCATCAGAGCTAATGGGAACATAAATATATATGTAGAAGTCATTCATATTAAAAAAGCTTAAGTGCTATTTGTCAGCCATATCCAAGCACTAGCATGAAACAGGCTGGGTATTTTGGTCATTGATCTAACCCAGGACGCAGCCAGGACAATAAAATACTGTTATCTCAATTCAAATTGACTCCAACATTTTGCCCCATAAGCCATTTTGAAGACACAAATCTCAGGTGATTTTTAATCCCATAGTGATGCCTATGGTTGAGTTAGTTTGTGAGATCAATGTTTTTTATGATAATGGGAACCCAAAAAGTGACCTCATGGGGATGTAATATAACCTACAGAATGTAAACGACAGCCATGTTTAGTTCCTGTTTGAGTCTTCAGGCCTTGCCCCCACACCAGACACATATACAGCTTTAAAATGGAGGAGACAAAACTGTGCTCATCTTTTTTTATTTATGGATATTGCAGGTTAATAACTCCAACAACCTGAAACTAAATTATAACTACCACATGTCAATGAACAGACGAGGGTATCATCCAAAGATAAATCACTGCCTTCTTTTGCCACAATTAATACAGTTTTCAGAAATGTTAAACACTTAAGGGCATCTTTTTGTGATATGACAACAAAATGAAATAAATAGATATTAAGATATAAATAAACATGCCAGTGCACTCTACATAAAAACAAAGAAATGATAAATAAAATAAGTACAAAAAGTGGTTTAACCAAACTCTTGCAAAAGTAACTAAAGTTACAAAAAGGATTATCTCATAAGAGCCTTGTACAGGGTAAGGGAGTGTCGCATGCGGCGATCTTCCTCCATGCACAACAGCAAGTCCCTCATGGTCACATGCGTCACCGCACTCCTGGCCAGTACTGACACCTAAGAGAGAGAGAGAGGCAGAACCAGTGTGTGGAAATGAGAGAGAGGGGAGCCATCATTCAAATGGCCCAATGAATGTCCATGTAAATAAAGTAAGAGACTAAGGCCGATTTATGAAGTATCAAGTGGCCCTAGTCAAATGCTTTGATTGAAAAACTACTCAAGCTAGCATTGACTGGTACTTTACTGTTGTCGTGGTGTAAAGTTTATCACCGATTATTACATTTTGGTACTATTTCATGTTATATAATATTTAAAGAAAAAAATATATATAGTGAGTGAGTGAGTGAGGTTAAAGCGAGCCACAAGAGACACTTAGTTTTTCAAAAAACTAAGCTGATTGAAAGGACAAGCACTAAGATAGTGTTGTTGAACAGATCCTGCTCAACAACAGAGTGTTGTTGAGCAGGATCCTAGGAACAGCATGGCTGACCCTAAGTATGTGTGTACCATGTTTCCTGTAAAGTCCAGGGGCCTTCTCTTGCGGGGCCCGATGGCAGCCAGGGCAGTGAGGTTAGCCTCTCTGTGCTGCAGCAGAGCCTGCTCTGCCTGCTGCATCTGTTGATGGAGGCAGACACAAGTCAACCCATAACAAAACCAGAGGAAACTGACCTTAAAAGGGTGATAAACCTGGAGATCTGTTTCGTGTATGGGAGGTTTAGAGGCGGTGTCCCAACCCCAAGAAACGTTTTGCCACTAGTTATTGTTAAAATGTGAAAATTCACAACCAACAAGATGAAAACCTCATCTTTTCCTTATAACCAAGGAAGTGTTGAGAGATTTGCGGTGGATCGCTTCAATAACTGATCCATACAGCAAACCAGAGCTAAAAAAGGTACCATTCAGGCTAGATGAAAACACAAATACATAAAGCATACCGTGTAACGGATAGGTACAAAATGTGGAGTCAGTTCAGAGTCGCTGTCCTCGTTTCTGCAGCCCTGAAGTATACCGTCAAGCCTACACATTCCATGCTTATCTGGTAACAGTCTGGGACAGCGTGAAACTCCCTTTCTCACAGAACGGTTTCGTGAGAGGCCGAGGTTACTTGCCCCTTTGGCCTTATCGTAAATCGTGGTTAGTACCGGAGACATACCAGCAGACAAACTCGTCCAGGATAATCGCAGCGGTTGACGGAATTAAAAAAACAAACATATTGAAGCCCCAGAGAGTACGGTAGCTCGGGGAGAGTGATATCTCATTTTCGTGAATGCTCTTGTTCTCCTATTCTGCAGAATAAATCGTTCTATATTTAAAGAATACAACTCAGAGTGGTGTTCATCGGAGTGGTCGAGTTTATCTCACTAATTGGCGTGCAGTGGACAATAAAAGTCCCCAACAGGCGTTATTGTCAACTCGACTTGTCGTACAGTGTCCCAGGATGATGTTCTTAAGACGTCTCGACTCAAAACAAACCTCTTTGGCCCTCTGCCGCAGTTGCTGCTGCTGTGGATCCTCAGAGTTGGAGCGCCGCTGGAGACCGAAAGGAACAGGACCACGTGAACGTCAGTCAATTGGGATCAAATGAGCATCAGCCGTAGAGTAAGGAAGTGGGCCCTATCTGGACCAGAGCCTCCAGAGAGCCTCCAAGGCCTCCAGAGAACATCTGAATGCCGTGTCCACCTTGTGGTTTGTTTGCATGCAGATGTTAGGAGGAGCAATGACCGAATCATTTGGGTCACCCAATTCAAAATAAGTGGCATTAAATGAAGGCATTCTTTTCAGTGTGTTAGAGTAGGTGGATGTCAACTCTGAAACAAACGTTGTCAGGTGATGACTGGTTGGTGAAGAGTATATCCTCTTAATAAATATTGGCAAAGGCCCAAAGGAGATTGAGTCGAGTGGTCAGTTTTGATGAGTTCTCTAAACTGACCCGAGCCAGGCGCAGCAGCGTCTCCCTCTGCTCCTCTTCCTGTCGTCGCTTCTTTAAATGCTGCACTTGTTCCAAGAAGTGGAGCTGGGCGCGGACGTCAGTGACTTGTGTGTGGCGGGGATCCCCCTGCACACACACAAAGTACTTGACATAAAATCTTAGTACCCTTAGGTCAAGATGTAGTCCTTCATCCTGACATAGCAAACTGGTCTTGTGTGAAACGTGATCAGTCTCGGGGTGGCTGTGTGTGTCAAGTCAAAGCACTGAACCTTAAGTGAAGTCTTGCGGTGTTCTGCAACCAAGGCGAGCTTCTCCAGCAGGTCCCGCAGAAACATGTGAGTGGCGTTGGACACCAGGGTGACCACCTCCGGCCTGGCCTCGCTCACCCCAAGGGGTTCTCCTGGAGAGGACAACGCAGCACCAAATCCATCTAGACTGGAGCTAGCTTGAAATGGCTACTCTTGCATACTGTACCTTTAAATACAAATAGTAACCAGAGACAGAGGCACTACGCAGTGCGTTTAGAAACGATGTTACAAATTAACCCAATTCACTCTACACACCAATTGTTTCATGAAATAATGCAACCTATTGGTGACTATTAGAATTGCAACCCCTTAAAGTGTCAGTGAACCCCCTGTTTCCCCCAACAAAACTTGTTTGGGATAAGAGAATAGGAGGGGGGGGGGGGCGTGTTATCCCCATGGGTTTTTAGTACAGTTGTTGTGCAGGAGCATTAAAATGCCATAAAAGCCAAACACCCTGGGCGTTATGCTGCCCAGGGTGTGTGTCCGAGAAGCATAACCCTCTCTCGGACATAAAACTCAGCGCTGCACACATCCACACACACTGTGGCGTTATGCTATAAGTTGCATTGCATTCATAGTGGTAGACTACATACAAAGACCTATAATTATGGCTATATGTATTGATCATTCATATCGATTGCATTTGACGCTACAAGCCAGTGTTCTCTGCCACTGCGGTAAGTGGATATAGGTTGCTTTTGATAACATGAAGGCATGCAGTCATATTGCAACATTATTGTTTTGGATACCAACATTCTCAGAACGAATGATAGCCTAGTTTTAGTTAACGCTATGAAGATATAAAAGGGCTCATTCTAAAGGCAACGAAAACCCAAAGAAATCATATTTTCACGAATATCATATTTTCATATTTTCATCTACACGAATTAAAACATAGTATTCAATTTCTGCGGAGTCCTTTCCGCTAGATGCCACTTAATTCTACACACTGCACCTTTAAAAAAAGGTCACACCGGGACCCCGGAACACCCAAGTAATGAACCCTTACACCAATAACAATAAACAGTTTACAGCAGAGTGCGAGTCATGCTGGCCCTAGATGACGATGACGTTCGAACCAAAAGTGTTTGGGCGAGGTGTACCTGCGCGAAGGATGCGGGCATGCAGTGCACCGGTGGACAGGAAGGGCGTGTCGTGGCAGGACTGCACCACAGAGCCAATCACGGTGCCGCCGCTGGCCAGGATCCTCACGCTCTCCTCCCTCAGGTTGACCCCGGCCATTGAGGCCACGTCGTTGATGTCGTCATCTTCCCTGGATGGGCAGAGAGACACGCAGCCCCTGAGGTTCTGCACATTGGCTTACAAGCTGGGCTTGTGTAGGTATGGGCGGGTTTAGTGAATTAATGCGATTCTTTAAACCCAGGATTGATGGTTCCATGCATTACTTGTAAGAAGTGTCCTTGAAGGCATATTTAGGGGTGGGTTGTTGTGGAACTGCAGGCCTTTTAAAAGAAAACACGCCTGGGAAGACAAACAAAAAGCAGCAGAAAATAAGTAATAAAAATAAGTAAAACAGGTTTATTATTACTATTACATTTTGTGGGTGATTCATCGTTTTTTTATTGGAGGCTTTAATTGGCAGAGGTAATGCTTTGGAATTCTCCCCAAAAAAGTGAACGAAAATACATTTTTTACTTTTTTTATATTAAAATAACAAAAAAGAGCAAGAGTGTGTGAATGTGGTTGACCAAACTATCATAGTACAAACAGTTTCTGTCCATCCCCCAGCTACCTGGATGGTATCCTGAAAGAACAACCACGCCTCTTGGAGTGGTCCTTCTGCCCTCGGATGAACCCGTTCTCAGGTGGGTGCTGGGGTCGGTGACCGCAGGTGCAAGAGGAACTCCTCTGGGATATTTGTCCTGAATCAATACAATACAAACTCTGCATCACGTTTTGGTATGCGCTCGTCCATGTCACCAAACATTATCTATTGCCATTGATCTGAAATATTCTGAGATTGTACTTCGTCAGTTGGTTCCATATGCATGTATGCAAGTCATTGTGTCCAAGGGACTGCAGATGTAGTCTTATGGGCTTGGCGGTTATTGAGTTTATAACAGCTTTTAAACTCAAAGAGACATAATTCGCGCCAGCCAAAGAGAAAGCTCATTAAAAATGAGAATAAATAAATACTTTAAGCCAACTTGAACAATTGAAATAACACTGCATTGATGCATGCCTCTATATTGAAAACAAATAATATGCACTATTGTTATATTGTGGTTAATCATTACATTCAGGTCAGCTAACGTTTACCAGCACCCCATGTTTCAGGGACGGCCTGCCTCCTGTGAGGGTACCAGATGGCTTGGTAGTGGTTGAAAGAGGAGCCAGACTGGGCTTAGAGGGGGTTGCTAGCGGTGGCTTGGGTAGGCCCGCCTGCTGGATGAAGTGCTGGGGGTCTGCAGTCAGGTGACGGACTGCCGGGAGACTTTTCTGGGGAAACCTTTTTAAAGTCAGTATTGAGTAACACATCAAACAAAGACAGGCCTGCATTCTGCATGTTGACTTCTTGGACAAAAGAAAAAGATGGCAGTTGGCATGAAAATGGACCCACGGATGTTCTCGACCATGGATGAGCAATGCAAGTTGTGAGGACTCTGCTTAAGCTATGTTTAACCGGAGAGGTCCATTGATTACAATGGCAAGCTTTCTGCATTTTGCTTTCGTTCTTGCTTGGGTCAGGCATGAGGCCTCCGTCCAGCTAGTTTGTATTGTTGTTCTGCGTATGCCCATCCTTAAGTTTACATTTAAGTTTTGAATCCAATAGGTTGATCACTTCCCGAGATACGGAGAACAACATGCACAAGTCAACCGCTTAACTCCATTGCATGTTCTCTACTGACTTCAATCGTTCATGCCTAATCATTATTGTGGACATCCAAGCCCATTTGATTGTTATTACATCCAGAGGCAGTCCAGCAACACAAGGTAGTAGCTAGGTGAAGGAATGGGAGAGAACCTTGAGGAAAGGCACCAGGTATGGCTGGGGAGTAGACTTCAGCTGGACGTACAGCTTATTTGTGAACTCCTCAGGTTCAAGGCTACCATCCTGTTTGGAAACAAAATACACAAGTGTGTAAACCAACTGCAATTGGCAGCAATTAAATCCAGTGCATTCAGTCAATATCTGACTCTTTATCAAGTCCTGCAATATTAAAAAAAGATTTGTAGCAAACAAGCACTTAACTTCGGTCACCTTTTGTTGAACAAATATGTATTTTCTGATCGTCTAAGTGGTTTGAGAGTTAATGCTCACAACAGCTTGAATAGCGTTTGCTTCATATTATAAACAAACAAACTAAACAAACATTCCGCAGTTCTTGTTTGATAGTTGTATGCAGCGAAATGAATATGCAATGCAATAATATTTGCTTCAGATATGTGCGTCATGTTTAGTTTATCTTCAACACACACCAAATTAAACAGACAGAGGAGAGCGACTCACGAGCAGGGACCGCACGAGGGCCTTGACGTTGGTGGCCATGTCGGGGGACTGGCTGCCACTGGACGCCAGCTTAATCAGAGTCACCAGGAAGTTCTTGCACTTTTTCACATTCTCTAGGGTCTCCTGTAAGGGAGGAGAGGAAACTTGCATCAGTATTAGGGTAAATGAATGAGTTCATTCCTATCTGCGTACATCTTCCACGACATTTCTAATGTTGAGAAGAATTATAGTGCTACTGCCACACACTCGTATTTAAAATAACAAATACATATTTCATATATTAAACATTTGACACCGCGTCATCCATGCCAAAACTAGGCAATCCCTGGTGTCTACACCCAGAGGAAAGCCGGAAAGCCGTTTCTCACCTGTGTAATAGTGAACATTGGCTGGTTTGTGCTGGTGGGTTGTTTGATCCCTGCCTGGGTGCGAGGCTGAGCACCCTGACCAACTACAGTGTTGAGTGGCTGGACTACCACCGGTTTGGGAGCTTCCCTGGTCAGCTAGACATACAGAAATGAGGTGAAGATCCAAATACAATTGTGTGTCATCGAAACTTTCTTTTAAATCATTTTTAATAATTGATTCATCACATCTAATGATCACAACATCTCATTTAGAAAACCAATAACTTCAATCTCTTTATCCATGTCCATGAATTTCCATGATATTATGTTATGTGTAAAGTGCAATTGTGTTACAAACACTGACTGTATGAAACAGGTTACAAATGATTTGATACAATATTAAACAGTGGCAGTAAGAATATATTTATGTAGATGCAACTAATTTGAACACTCCAATGTAGTGTGTGTACTGTTTGTCCGGTTTATAACACTTACTTATTGCACCATAACATTTACACAATAATCATTGTGTAAATGTACCGGATGGATCTCTTTGATAAAAATCGAACCACATGGACAGTTGCAACAACTTAAATTGGACTGACATTAAAGTGCACTCGACTTCATTCGTAAGCGTGAACTATTTTACCACAGTGGTCTTTATGACGCCTGCTACTGCTGCTGATGTTGACGTTTGGGCTGTGGGTGGAGCCGACACTCTGATCACCATTAGCTTATCAGCCTTTTTAGCTGGTGCTGCCGTGACCTGGTTGGACATCAACATAGGCACCAGCATGTTTATGGAAACATAAATGCAGTCGTAACACCAATGTTATGTTGGGGGGGTATTATGTTTCTTTGCATCTGGCTGCCTATTGTATTAAGTTCCATACAATTCCTCTTGCATGCCAAATCCCAAAATAAGAATTTAGGGGGGGGTTTATGCTTTGGATCAACAAATGTGGTTCAGTGACAGTTGGTTACGTTTGAATCGAGACTGGAAACAAATCCATTGCTATTGCAAAAAAATACAAAAGCTTGGCTTTATGTAAAATGATTATACTGTTGGTCCCTTGTGTAATACAAAAATTGTGCCACAAAAAACACAAGTACAGGGCTTGTACATCAGAATGCATTATGAGAATTTTGTTGGCAATACTTTGTTGGTTTTTAGAGAACTCTAGAGAGTTCTAGCAATGTAAAATCCTAAACAAACGTGAATATACTGTATCCTAGAGTAATCAAAATTTTGTTTTGCCATGTCTCGCATGACAAACACTGTGGCAGTTTCTAACACAACGTCACCCCATAATGATAAATAATTTCACAATTAATTACTAAACAATGACCAAAACACCCTTACTACGATTAACATTCCTATGCTTCAATACTTCCGAAATGGAGGCGGTCATTGCGATCTTAAATCACGATGTACAAGCCCTATTTTAGAAAGAGAAATACCATTGGCGCTGGTAATCTGGATGCTGGTAATCTGGGTGCTGGGACACTGGTGGCTCTTTGCGCCTGCTGGGCCTGAGCCAGGGCCAGTGTCTGCTGTGATACCAACATGAGCTGACCGCTATCGCTACGGATCAGCACCATGCCTGGTCCCAAGATAAAGTCATGATCAATCGCAGAACTCACATATTCTTCATAGATTAGAGCCTATATTCACCACTGTCAAAAGGTTGTAGTGTAAAAACCATTAAAGTCAACAAAAACAGCCAGAAGCGTGCATGTCTTTGCATGCATCCATGTGTGAAACACAAACATTAATATACTGTTTGAATAAGTACATACAAGTGCAGACTATTATTCTTCACCTGGTGGGATCTGGAAATTGGCTGGAAGCTGCGCGGCGGATGTCTGTGGTGGACGGGGAGCTAGAGGTTGGGGAACTGCTGCCCTTGGAACAGCCATCACCACTGTCCTTCCAGGAGCAGGAGTCTTAACACTTACAGCAGGTGCAGAGGATGATCTGGTCAAATGCAAAGGCTGCCCGGTTGTACATAACCCTGGGGCTGGCACTTTAGCTCCCACCAGTACTGACGAGGAGGCCACCTGTGGGACAACACTAACTAACCTTTGACCTGTGCTGCCGACAACGCTATGGTGTGCAGATGTGGCACGTGTAGTTGTAAATACGCCAGGTTGGTGGACGCTCGTTTGTCCTGTGGTGCAGATCTGGATTCGGACGGCGTCACTTGCTGACGCCGCCGGTTCAGCCACAACTCTTTGGGTTTGGGCATCCTGAACTTTAGCTTCCTCTGTAGTTTCGGTTGGCATTGTTGTTATTCTATCTAGACCAAGAATAAAGAGAACGAAGTTAGCATGGTAAACGTATGTGACTGAAGCGAACCTGAAGTAAAACAAAATGCTAACACGTGGTAACTAACGGTCTTTATTCTACTTCATTTAAGAATGCTCGATTCTGATTGGCTGGGAGGAGGGCATTAACCCGGCATATTGCCCGCTGACTTGTCGGTTCTACTTGCTGCTGACTGAGCACAGTAGATCAATACGCCGCTTGTATCGTTTTCTATCACATACATGTCAAACATGAGGTCCATTGTAAAAATAAACTTTTCTAAAAGTTTCTAAAATGTGTCGGAAATCTATCGGAGGGTCAGTCGATACATAGTTTTGCAAGCGAGATACAATGTAGCAACTAGTGATCAGTTGCAGCCTTGTGTGTTTGCTATAGAAACGAATTACCTACAGCTGAGCTAACGTTATTCATCGTAGTTCTAAAGGGAACTACTTTTTGAGGGAGATGAACTCAAACAGATTATACATTTAATAAGCATGCAATATGAAAGCCGAAAAAGCATAATTATTATAGTATTTGAATTGTTTTATTATGTTGGCAAGCAAGAAGTAGAATAAACGGGATATGCCCGGCTCGCGGAAGGTTACCGCCCGAGACGAAAGCCGGGCATATCAAACTGTTTATTGCCCTGCCTCTCTGTGATTATCCCTTACTTAGTGCATATGAGCTGCTATCTGGCTATGCAGATTTCTCCAATAGTCCACACAAACTAATCCACAAGTTTAAATTGTGCGTTTACACCCCACTGAGCATGCTCACAAACTTAGACTGAGAGGCTTCTATACGTCCATTCCATTCACACAACCAGGAACTGAGCACTTCATTTTGATTTAGAAGTGGATGCTTAGGCTTTCTTCCAATCAGTTAAACCACCCCCTTCCTACACTTACCCTTGCAACTTATTGAAATGTTGCGCTGCACTCAGAGTTCAGAATCATCACACTGCCTAAAATGCAGCGACCATCTTCGCTTAGAATTCTAACTGCGCGCCTCTGAGACTTAAAGTCACTGAGCATGCGCTGTGACGTGCAAACACAGAATCAAAAACTTGCAGAATTGTTGTTTGCACTTTTGGAGAAAGCAACCTAGCCATTGCAGTTTGTATGCGCTTACTTGTGTTGACAGAACAAAGATACAGCTATGGGAGCTGCCAAACACTAGTTTGGAATCAACTGGATGTCAACGACTTGCCAACTGCCTACATCTCGATAGGGGGTGAGTTGAACAAAAATCATGGCTGATTTACATCTCGACAAAAACAAGCCTGGGGTCATAGCAAACCGGCCATATCCTGTAGGTAGGGAAAAACAAGACCACACACATTCAGAAGACCAATGGAAAAGCCAAATCTGTTGAAGATGACTGGATTACACTGAATAAAATAAAATAAACAACATATCAAGTACAGTGCACTGACTGGGTTATCCTTTATTTTCAAGATACCCTTACTTACTGAACTGCTAAATAAGATAAACAAACAAATTAAAGGCCACCCTCAAGCAGATGCATCTCAAAAAAAGAAAAATGCCTGAATAGAGATGATACTACGAAGGGACACACATCATCGTGTGATGCAACACACACACACACACACACACACACACACCACTTAAAGCTCAAAAGAAGAAAAATCAAAGAAATCCAAGTGAATAAAAAGACCTGCTCGCTTGGCAGAGGAGAAGCCCGGGTC
The DNA here is from genome assembly GCA_900302425.1 of Brosme brosme. Taxonomy (NCBI): domain Eukaryota; kingdom Metazoa; phylum Chordata; class Actinopteri; order Gadiformes; family Lotidae; genus Brosme; species Brosme brosme. The sequence continues at coordinate 16,070 of OMKX01090222.1, forward strand.
TTGATGAAAGCGCAGTCTGGTCCTCAGGCCCACGCAGAGCTGCTGCAGGCAGCCCAGCGCCTGCAGCCCCAGGTAGCTGGCCTCACCTTCACCTGAACTCAGCCTTAGGAGGGACAGAAGGTTCTGGAAACAACAAAAAAAAAAAAGGGCCCGGCGATCAGAGCGGTGACATCATTAGTCCACAATGTTTTTTGTTTTTTTTCAATCTTTTTCCATTAGGACAAAAAATGAGGCAAAACAAAAAAAAAGAACAAAAAGACAGGGGCGTTAGGAAATATGCCGTTTTAATTATCGCAGATAAACAGGTAGCTGGAACATCGTTACGGGCGCAGGATAGGTCGTTTAGAACGGCCTCGGCGGGAAATTGGTGTGTGTCTGAAGGACGGAAGAGGGCCCGCCGTTCGGAGAGGAAAAAGAGGAGGCGTGATTGTCCTGAACGGCGCGCTCCGAACTTAAGACAGTGATGGAGAAGCCGTAATTAGGCCCATCGAGGGAAAGGGCACCAGGAATTGAATTACTGGAACAGCGATTCATTCTCAAGTTCAAATCTCCCTGCCCTCTTGTCAGTAATGATGCCATGCGTCAGAAACGCCAATTTATCTAAATAGCTCCATCTATGGAAAGCAGTAAGTCAACCAAGTTCATACAACCGGGGCAGAAAATAACCCGGGGTTTTATTTGTATGTTTTTACGGCTGGACCGGAGTGAATGACAGCTTGCTAAAAAATAACCATTCCCCAATAACGACCCTTAGATGCACGACAACAACAACAACATTTGACCCACATTCATTAATTACCACCCCATTAATGTGCACTGGTACTCATCGCAAAATGTAATATTTCCCTTGTATTCACTGGTGAAATAAAGGGCTCAGACAGAAGGGCGCTGACAGCAGAGTATCTCTGTGGCGGTCGGGATCGAGGTCGGTCAAACGCAATTGACTTGCTATTTTTCTTAGTCTCTGAAGCAGCACTAGACGACTCCTACTTTGTAAAACTAGTCATACAATAAGTATGCTTCCACGGGTTTGGAAAAGCCACTGCGACAAGCGCGTTGAAAACGGCTTCAACCTCTTCATTAGGGCAATGAAAAGGCAGGAGGGTTATTAAAAGCCTAAAGGTGAGGGCTAAGGAGGGGAGGCCTCTTGGGGGTCACTAAAAGGCCTGAGTATCCAGGTTAATTACCACTATGATATTCAAAAAGGTCAGAGAGAAAAGGGTGTCATTTACGCTGACAGTGTGAAGCTTCACCCCCACCTCCCCACTCCACTGACTTACGCATATCCGCAGAAAGGAGAGTTTGACCACTAGCAGAGTATGCTGTATGCTTAAAGTAACTCCCC